>PVKM010014779.1:0-27500 GCA_004027735.1 Carollia perspicillata | reverse complement strand
AGCCCAGGTTTGCCTGAGAGCAAATCTCTTCCCATCTATGCTATATAATGCCTTCTTAATTTAAATAAGTAAGTCTCTTCTTTTAATTTTATTTTTCATTACAGTATACATTCAATATTAGTTTGTATTAGTGCTTAATCATATACTTTACAAAGTGTTCCTCCCAATATTTCCAGTACCCGCCTGACACCATACATAGATATTACAATATTATTGACTACATTCCCTATGCTGTACCTTACATCCCCATGACTATTCCATAACTATCAATTTGTACTTCTTAATCCCTTCACCTTTTTAAAAAATATTTTATTTATTTATCTTTAGAGGGGAAAGGAAGGAGAGAGGGAAAGAAATGTCAATGTATGGTTGCCTCTCGTGTGTCCCCTGCTGGGAACTGGCCTGCAACCCAGGCATGTGCCCTGACTGGGAATCGAACCACGATCCTTTGGTTCACAGGCCCGCACTCAATCCACTGAGCTACACCAGCCAGGGCAATCCCTTCACCTTTTTCACCCAGTCCCCCAACCTCCCCTCTGGCAACTGTCAGTCTCCTCTCTGTATCTATGATTCTGTTTCAAATCATTTGTTTCCTTTATTCGTTACATCCCATCTAGTAATGCATTTGATACAAATGACTTTTCTAAACATGTGGCTCAATCTGACATTCTAAATTATTTTACTGATTTCTTGGGCATATATACATTGCCTTCATCATCCTGAAAATTTTGCTGCATTTCAGAGAGGTAACAACAGAAACAAGTTACCTAAGTGTTTTCTATTTCCTATTTCTTGGTCATCATCAGTATTGTGTTTTATAATAACTGCTCTTATAAGACAAAAGAGTTCAATTAAAATTTATTTATTGCATAATTTCTATCTTCAGTTTTTTAGTAAAAAGCATCGACTTAAAAGTATCTTGTAAATATTAGTGGTCATTACAATTATTTCAGTTAAAAAGTATCAAAGAATTAATGAGGTTTGGTGGGTGCAAAAAGATTTTTTTTTCAAGTGTAAAGATTTTTTAACCTTAATTTCAAGCCTGTTAGAAATATCTTGAGTTGTACATTACAGGAATTTATCTATACATTATCCTTCTATCTTTTTAATAAAATCATAGGACCCCAATATAGTCAAACCCCAAATACATTTTCAATTCTAAGCTTACAGATTTAAACTGTCTTTTTCTTAAACTGTTTTACATTATAGATTTACATATTTTATTGACTGAGTTTGAGGAGTAGTGAGTTCAGGAGATAAACCTGCTAGAAATTATATTTAAAACTACTAAAACGTGGTGAAGGAATAACTACAAGGACAAATTTCCAGGTCACAGAATTGATTTGATTGAAATGTTAGAGAAAATCTACTCCTAGGTGTCCGATTAACTGAATAAATGTAAAGACTAGCCCTTGCTACGTCAGGGGCACCAAGTTGGGGTGCAGGAGTAGCCCATAGGGACTGAGTCCTCTGCTTTTTCTAGCCCCCTTTATTTCTGAGAGTCCATTACATCCTAGATTTTTCTTTTTTTGAGTTTGTCTCAGTTTTCTTCATTCAGCATATGCGTATTTCCAAGTCTTTCCTTGATAATGATTTTATTTCCCTGTCTGCCTTCTCTTGGCAACAGCTGACCTGGCTGCCAGCCCAAAACATGGTAAATGACAAATCACTACCAGATGAATCTGCAAGTTTTACATAGAGTATTTCCTTCAGGTTTGCAACAGTTTGAGGCCCAATGAAATTACTGGAATGACTCAGAATCACAGCGAGATCCATTTTTTTTGTGGAAATCCTAGGTTCTGCTAGAAAACAAAGCACTAATGAAGAGTCCCATTAACTCTCAAAATAAGAAAATAGAAAATAAGTTGTGACAGGCCATTAAAAATTACAATAGTGACTAAAAAAAGTTATTAAACAGTATCGTGATAAATTCTTAGCTTTTAAATTATTTTTGTAGCAGTTTGTTTTTAATTTAAAAATTATTATAAAAAATTATGTGTGGTAATTTTTATTGAAATATTAGAAATTAAACTCCTTGAAGGAAAAAATTATACAATCTCACCACTGAAATATCTATGTCTCTTTTTTACTTTTGTTAAAGTTTTAATATTTCTCACCATACAGTATTGGCATATGACAATTAATCAACAAATAATAATGTTTTACTTCTTAAAACTTCATTATTGGGTTTATGGATGGGTTTCTGAGAGTATGTTTGCAATAGCTTTTCTAGGATCTAATGAATTGAAATATAAACAAAACCAAAAAATGTAGTCTACAACTGAATCTACCATTTAAATAACAAAAAGAAAAGTCTTAGTAACTTTTCTGGATATTTATAGTATGTAATGATTCATCTCTCAGGAGACTTAAGAATCTATCTTTTTCAGTCTCCAACTATAATGATCAAATTTAAAAATCTTACTGTATCCCACATGCTACACGGCCTGTTCTGAAAGACAGTTGGAAAACCATTCCCTTGGCATATGTTGTATAATGTGAGGGGAATAGTTTAGGCATGTTGGATGGTTATAAACACAAGTGAAAATGTACAATGTCTATCAAATTAAAACTGCACATTGGTAAAATGCTTTGTAAAAGAATGTTTTAAAAGTTATAAATTAAATTGTTGGGCTTTAAAACAATGCATAATTTGCCCTGTACTTTGCAGATCTGATTTATTCTCAGGCTTAACGATGCCTACACAGGTTTAGCCTTTGGCAAATCTCAAGAAACCAAATTTCTCTATAATTCCCTTCCCACCGAAGTATCTGAATTTTATGTTGGTGCAGTGAGATCTTGCAATCAGAAGACTTGGGCTTTAAATTTTTTTACCTTTACTAACTATGCAAATTTAAGAATGTTACTAAGCAGGACCCTTAGTTTGCACACCTGGAAAAATGAAAATTTGGTAATAATCTGTTAATGATGGCTTATCTAAGGAGGATGATTTTAGGATCAAGTCAAAGCAAAATTATATATAGGCCAAATGTTCTTTTAAACAATGGAACACTCCGTAAGACAAGAAGTGTTTCTCTAAGACTGCTGCCTCTGGCCTAGCAATGCTGGTCTACACCTTCTCTTCCATGTCCATTGCCCTTTGACAGGAATCTGTCCAAAAGATCATCCTCCTAAGTCTGAGGATTCGATTCAATTATGGGATAAGCAACCCAGAGCACTACCTGAGAAATACAAGTGCACTTCCCGGGCTTTCTAAGAGCCGTGCTCCCACTACATTGTCTAACTTGCCAGAAAGTTTCCCCCTTGGAATTAAGGCTTTGGGAGGGGAACTGTAAATCAGTACTTATAGAAGGTTTTGGCAAACTGACCACTACCACACTTTCCCTGAAACTGCAACCTAGATAAGGCAGATGTGAATTTGAGAACATCTTTTTCTTACAGCAGAAACACAGGCAGGGTAATTACAGACATTAAAAGTAACCAAATAAAATAAAATAAATAAAAATTTACATAAAATGAAACTGTTAAGTTTATCGTTTTATCAGTAGAAGAAAAAATCTAAAATTCCTGTGCAACATCCATTCTACCCTCATCTCCCCTATCCTTCCCCAAAAGCACTATTTGGCTATGAGACTGACTTCTCGGAGTTATTTGTTTTCTAGGTAAAAGTCTAAAGGAGTTTCAGGGTTTATTAAGGTTACCATTTCTTTAATATTTACTTTTGATGAACAAGCCATGAACTGTGCTAAAGACAGAAATATTTACCCCTTATCCACAATCTTCTGTATCCACTGGAGGAAGTGGGGTACATTGTGAAGGGTGAGCATTTTTTCTAAAATGGCAAACTTTCACTTTTTTGAAACTTTGCCCAACATACTAGTATCAAGAGAATTTAACTGTAGTGTTGTGTGGGGTTAATAAGAAAAGGAACAAAAGTAAAACAATGCAAGCATTTTAAATTAGTTAGGAAGCTGGCTAGAGCACCATTCTTTCCTGTCATTATTGATTACTACCAGTTTTAAACTGCAAATTTGCAATGAATGCCCTGTTCCTCACAAAAACAAAACAAACAAAAAATTACAAATGCATGACTGAGATAAACCCCCCTGGACGTTTCCAACTTGCAGAGTTCTCTTTGCAGCTTCTCCCTGTCTCCCCCTCTGGCCTGGGTAAGCCACAGCGTGGGTAAGCGCCACCCAAAGCTCACACTGAATTCCAGGCAAAATGTCATAGCGAGCCGACTTCTCCTCTAGTACAGAGCACTACAGTAAATGGGTGTGATAACTAAAGCAGCATTGTCCATGGGCTCTGAGGGTTTAAGGTTGATGACCCCACAAAATAAAATCTCAGTGAGTTGAAGATATAAGGAAAAGTAACTTCAAAGGGTCACATCTAAACGACACCTTCCTGTCTCAGAGAATTGCTTGATGCAGATGAGAGACAAGGAAAGCCTGTCAAACCTCATTGACCATAGGTAATGGTACAGGGTAATTTCTTCTGATAATGTCACCCAAAAAGGAAATCCTACAGACTAAACCAATTAAGGCCTCAAGGGAAAGATCATATGAACAAAATTGATTTTTTTTTGTTTTGTTTTTTGCTTTGGGGGGTTGTGGAGAGGAGGAAGGCGTTGTGGATGGGATTTCTTAAATTGATTCTGAACATTTTTTTGTAGAGATGAAGAAATTGCAACCAAATTTGAGAGAAAAAATGTTGTGATATGTAACAACACATGTGCCTCCTGCATGTTCCCCCACATTCGATATTCAGGAGCTCTCGAATCCTCCGCTCCCCACAATCGGAGACTGCGTGTCTGATTTTCAAAAAGAATGGTTAGTTCTTTAAAAAGAAACAAAGTTGATATTGGTAACTTTGGAGTTGTTTAAATCTTATTATATATTTAGTTTTGAGATGAGATAGGAAGTTATGGCTTGGTATCAGCTGAACTAATTTTATGTGAATATATATTTAATATGAAGACATGTTTATAGCATGCATTTATTCATCTATAAACAGTGATTGTAAAAAGAAATAAGTAGGAACATTTCATTCTAGTACTTTCAAATTAATATGCCTTATGTGAGTAAATGCCTTATGCTTTTTACAGTACTGTATTTTTATATATATCCTCCTATATATTTTTATTTAAAACGGATTTTTTAAGTGAAGACAAAAAATTTTTTTTAATTATTTTGTTTTCTCCTTTAGTTCAATTTTCTGTTTTAAATGAACTTTTTAAAAAGCATGAGCACTTTAGTTCTTTATAATGACCACCGATGTATTTTGAAATACATGCGTATATTAATGGAATGAGCTTGACAACTCAAGATAACACTTCTGATGATTCCAGTCACATGTAGGTGAATGGGCTGCGAAAGGTTGATCTTGCCAGCCAGCCGTGGTACATTATATGGGTATTCTTTGTTAAGAACATCTAAATTTTTCATGCTGTAACAAGTTAGCTAGTTACGAGGTAGCTGATCTGATGAGTCTATCTACCTATTTACCACATTATCCTGCATTGTTTAAAAATAGGCTTTACTACACCTTTTTTCTCACTCAGCTTGACACTACTGTAAGCACCACCATTAATATCTCCAGGCACTTTTGGAGTGCAGTGAAGCAGCTACCTTCCACACCTTCCCCCGTGGGACTGCACTTTTCTGCAAAATCAGACTCACACATGACAGGCATAACTCTTTCAAAAGGTATCCATGATACCCTAGAACTTTGATTTATTGAGAAGCATGGAACCACACAAACACTTGCTAGTCTTCTTGACTCAGATTTCCACTTTCTTTTGAGTATATTTTTTAACAGTTTGGCTCAAGTAACAAAATTCCAGTTGACCATTGAGTATTTGTTACTAAAGAAATTGCATGCTTTTATAAGAAAACCTCCCTAATTTAGGTTAAGAGAATAAAAGTTCTCTCCACTGCTAAAAGGCTGGATTGAAACTAAAAGTGGTTATTACTTTAAGTTATTACTTTTCACACAATGGAATACCACTTGGCCATAAAAAAGAAGAAAATTCTATCCTTTGTGACAGTATGGATGGAACTGGAGAACATTATGCTAAGTGAAGTAAGCCAGTCAGAGAAAGACAAATACCATATGACTTCACTCATATGTGGAATCTAATGAACAGACTGAACTAACAAGGAAAATGGGGACAGACTCATAGATGGAGAGCAGGATGACAGCTAGTGGGGGACTAGGGGGTGGAGGAATAGAGTGAAAAGGAAAAAGGACTCATGGACACGGACAACAACGGCGTGGTGACTGCTGCGGTGAGGGAGTGTAAGGGGACTCAATATAATGGAAAAATACAATAAAGATTAAATAAAAAATAAAACAGAAAATTTTACTTGTCAAGTTATTACTTAAGTTGTAAATAATATATGTTATTATTTAAGTAATTATTTTAAGGCTAACAAATTTCACCAAGGAGATATTTTTTAAATTTGCTTATTAAAAATTCCAACTACTATGTTTCCCTGATTGAAAAAGTAATTGCAGACACATGTTGAAAAATTTTGGAAAAAAGTAAAATCATTTAAAGAAGAAAAAAATCACCAACATTTGACACATTCCAATTCTTGTTTTCTCTCCATATATCATTTTGCATATAGTTGAGATTATGTTTTACTTAATTATGATATATCCTAAATATCTTTCACTTGAAAGTCTCTTCAGAAAAATAATTTCATTACTATATAATATTCTATCCTAGAAATATATTATCTTAACAATTACCTATTTTGGGTATCTTGACTTGCTCCAAAAAACTCACTATTAAAAGAAACAAAAAAAGTTTACAGTTCTTTTGCATAAATTTGGGTGAACATTCAAGATCATTTCCTCAGGATAGATCTCTGTGGCAAAGGGTATGGATTTTTTTTAGGTCCCACCTCTCTAATTTAAAAATAAGATAGTGGTCTTTGGTTAGTAGAAGTGAATTCAAAAGCAGTAAGAAAAAATTACCCACACCTTACATCCTTGTGCAACCACTTTCTATCACACTTCCTTCAAGTCCTTTTTCTTTCATTGTAACATGTATGAAATCTGTATGTATACTTTTGCATCCAGTCCTTTTCATCTAGTATATCAGGAGCATTTTCATATGGTATTAAGAGCATTTATACTTATTATTAATGACTGCATTAAGTTCCATCATTTAAATGAAGCACGATTTATCTAACTCTATTCTTAAGAATTTAGATTGTTTACAATTTTTCTTGGTTTTAAAAAAAAGCTGTGTCAAATATCTCTGAATGTAAATCTTAGTGAGAATTTTATATTATTTCTTTTGCACAGATTACCAAAAAAGGAAGGAGGCTACTGAACTAAAAACCCTTTATAACACTTCTTGCTACATATTGTTAAAAGTTGAACCACTGTTACTCCTAGCAAGAGTATAGACCACTATTGCCCTCACCAGCATTATGTATCTTTTAGGGTTTGCTAATCTGACTTGAGTATGAGTAATCTCATTAGCCTATTATTTGTATTTTTTCAGAGACTATTGAGGTTGACATTTCTCATGTTTTTTAATCATTTGTGGTTCCCCTTTTATGAAATAGTCATACTTTTTGTCAATTCACTGTTGGGATTTTTTTCTTACTAAATTGTATGAGCTCTTTATAGAACAAATTTGTGATTTGTCACACTTATTGAAAATTTGTTTCATCCTGTTGGAAATTTTTTTGTTTAAATAATACACAAGATGATTTTTATTTAACATATTGTATTTTATGTCTAAATAGTACATCAAAAAATTCTGAAATATTTTAAATATTACTAAAATAATGTGTGAATTATTCACGAGTGTTCTCACTTAAGGAAGGCCAGCTTCCATTTACATGATCATCAACTCTAAATTAGCAGAGTTTAAATTAATGAGGCTTTTCTGAAAGTAGACTCAGTGCACTACCTATCTTTTGTCATTTAAAAGACTAGAGATGATTAGAAAATGATAATGGTAATTTGCATGGACTTTTTCACACAGGAAAGCCTGTGAATGTACAAGGACACTACCAGATCCAGACACTCCTGCAGGAATCTCTTTTACAACTGTGGAGCATCACGGTGTTTCTAGAACATATGAAACAATGTGTGACATCACCTTCAGGTCCTCCGCGGCATCCTCAACTATGCAAGAGTAAAATAAACAAATAAGTTTTCACATAATTTTTTTAAGTGGAGAAAAATGCAAACAAATTTGAATAATTCATTTTTTGCATTAATAGTATGAAATAGATTTCACAAAATACTATTAAATTCACTAAAGATTATAAAAGAAAGTTATTGTTTTAATCATAAATATTAAGTCAATATACAGGCATTTGTCATGATTCAACAGAATTCTCTGTGGCAGATTGTCTTACTTATTCCACAAAGTCTTTTTGAATACTTTTATTTAATTACATTAGATATTTAAAAAATTATTTTGTAAATTATAAAAAGCTAATCAAATTAAACATTATTCATGCCCTCTTATATTTTTGCTTTTGAAGGTATAGAAAATTTTGAGTAAAAAAACACATTTTAAAGTTGACTTGGGAAGAGTTCAAATCATTCATTTTATAAATTAAATGTACTAATTTCAATTTATTAGAAACCAAGGTGGCTGATGAATAATAAAAATTTCTACATAAGCAGCACTACTACCCCCAAATATTTTACTCTTGCAGTTTAACCAAGCATAACATTAGAATGCATTAGGTAAAACCTTGTCAAAAACAATCCAAATTACTTTCAGACATAAAATAATGCAAAATTATTTTAGATCATTTTCTGGTTGAAAAAAATATGATGCAAAATAAAGCCAATTCAGATATTCTCTATCAGTAATAAGCTGGAGGTAAGGGGATGGGAAGGGTCAACACACATATAATCTACTTCCAAGATGTGGCCCTTCCTACTTTCTGCATAAAAAATTGAGAAAACTTCCATGATGTTTTTCACAAACATGCTCATACATTAACGTTTTACTGGCTGAAAGCAGAGCCATTTTTTCATTAACAATGAAATTAACACTATACATTTTAAGAACCTACATTTTTTCCACGGAATCTAACAAAGTGAAGAAACAACCTTCAATCATTTAAAATATAACCCAGTTTACATGTGAGATATTGTGTGCATTATTTTATTTGTATGTTTAATATTTTAATTTTATAATGAACATATACACTAATTTGTAGTTAAAAATAAATAGAATAAATTGTAATTAGCCTCAAGACATTTTTCTGATTTATCTTCATGGGAAAAAAGTTTGCTTAACATAGTACTAGATATTGATACTTATTAGGGAAGAAAATGTTAGTAGTCCTAAAAATAAAGCCATGAGGTTATCATATGTGCTATTAAAATTAATCAAGTCCAATAGTATATAAGTAACAAATATTCTGGTTCAAAAATGTACTTTTTAAAAAAGAACAATTACTGTAAGCAGATATCCATGCACGGCTTTCTCTTCAAGCACTTCTGCATCACCTAAGTACCTAACAATCACTCCTGTTCTTTTATTATGCAAGTCAGACTGAAAAACTCCACCTCGATTCACATACATACACGGGAGCTTTGTGTCTAATGGTTTGGACATCATGAAACTGCTAGAACCATGCCTTTGACAAAACAGATGGAATGCAGCTAAGAAAATAAAAAGTAAAGCTTCCAACTCTGAATGCACTGTTACTTTGTCTAAACATACCTCATTATCTCAAATTATAAAATGTAAAAATATATCTAGTGCTGGCATACCTTATGAAATGCAAAAGAAAACAAAATAACCTATGTTCTTCATTGTAGTGTCTTTGTAGTTTGATTGAACACATCAATTATTTCAAAATGCCTTTGTCAAATTTTTGGTTGTTTTTTTTTTCGTTGACATTGGCTTTGAACATTTTGGAGCAGATTCATTTTTCATTTGTGGTCACACAGAAGAATTCATATAAAATTAATGCTTAAATTGTAACCCTAAATTTTAATGCCAAGGTATTTATAATAACCTATAATTATAATTAATGAATATGTTTTTAATATTCTGTTAACCAGACACAAATATAATTTAAAAGAATTATAACTATTAACTATATTTATTATTCTGCCATATTCAAAATATTGTGTAATATTATACAATTTAACTATGATTATTTAAGTATGTTGTTTATGAAGTATGAAAATGAATATTCTGATAGTGTTTAAAATATAAACTAGTATATTAATATTTATTTTACCTTAAGAAAAGTTTAAATTTAAAAGCATTATTTTCTTAATATGAAAACTGTTTAATATGTAATCTATCAGGGGAAAAATAAACTTATAATTTCTACAAAGTCTTTGTTTCTTTTTTTAAATTTTTTAAAATAATAATTTCAACAGTCTATACAGAAAACATAAAAAGAAGTATATCAGAATTTTTAAAGTGTTTGTTTTAATATCATTTTTTCCCAGAAGATATTTTCCTTTGCTATTTTGGTAACAGAACTTAATCTCTGCTGCTGTAACACTGTATTTCCCTTAACCATAATAGCAGCTTAACATGGAGAATCAGTATGCTAGTAAAACAACAAGAAATACTGAAACTCCTTGCTACTTTACTTGAATAAAGTCTCACTTTCTAAAGTCTTTATCAAAAATAAAGAATAAAATTGTACCTAGAACTAAGAGTCTATTAAAATCCATCTTATTTACATTCTAATTCGGATTACTTTTATATGCTCATGGATAATAAATTTGAGATACTACTGACCAATCTTCTTAAAACATATTTGCTTCAAAGCAGTTGTTTCCAAAACATTTTTCCCAAATTGAATAAATATCAACTCTATTTCAATAATTTAAATGAAACCTAGGTTATTCCTGCTATTATTGTAGTCATTCATAAATCTTTATTTAGCATACCTCTTTGATAATTTAAGGCAAAATGTTTTATCAACAGTATTATTTTAAACATTTCATTGTTTTCCAAGGATAAGAGTAAGAAAGAAATTCCCTAAAATCAGAGATAGTTTACTTGCAATTTAAATCTTTATTTGACTTTTGGTTTGGTATTCTCCTAAAACAAAAATAAGGCACATGTACAATATATAAATAGTAAAGCAGCTAAAAATAAGTTATACTTGAGTATTAAGGGTATTCTAATTTTTATTTTAACTATTTATATATATTTTATTAATTATGCTATTACAGTGTTCTCAATTTTCCCTAATTTCCCCCACTCCATCCAGTACACCCTAAACCCTCCAGCAATCCCCTGCCCCTTAGTTCGTGTCCATGGATCATGCATATAAGTTCTTTGGCTTCTCCATTTCCTGTACTGTTCTTAGCATCCCCCTGCCTATTCTGTACCTACCAGTTTGTACTTCTTAATCCCTGCACCTTTTCTCCTATTCTCCCCCTTCTCCCTCCTGAATGATAACCCTCCAAATGATCTCCATATCTATGATTCTGTTTCTGTTCTGCCTGTTTGCTTAGTTTGTTTTTTTAGATTCCATTGTTGATAGTTGTGAATTTATTGCCATTTTAATGTTCATTGTTTTGTTCTTCTTCATTTTCTTAAATTAATCCCTTTAACACTTCATATAATGACTTGGTGATGATGAACTCCTTTGGCTTTACTTTGTCTGGAAAGCACTTTATCTGCCTTTCCATTCTAAATGATGGCTTTGCTGGATAGAGTAATCTAGAGTTGGAGGTCCTTGCTTTTCACCACTTTGAAAATTTCTTGCCAGTCCCTTCTAGCCTGCAAAATTTCTTTTGAGAAGTAGTTGACAGTCTTATGGGAACTCCTCTGTAGGTTACTCTCTGCTTTTCTCTTGATGATTTTAAGATTCTCTCTTTATCTTTAACCTTTGGCATTTTCATTATGATGTGTCTTGGTGTCATCCTCTTTGTGTCCAACTTGTTTCAGACTCTGCTTCCTGGATTTGTATGTCTATTTCCTCTACCAAATTTGGGAAGTTTTATTTCATTATATTTTTTATAAGTTTTCAATTTCTTGCTCTTTCTCTTCTCCTTTCAGCACCCCTATGATTCAAATATTGGTAAATTTGAAGTTGTCCCAGAAGCTCCTTAGCCTATCCTCATTTTTTTTAATTCTTTTCTCTTCTTGCTGTTCTGATTGAATGTTTCTTTTCTTCCTTATGTTCCAAATCATTGATCTGATTCTTGGCTTCATCCATTCCTCTGTTGGTACCTGTAAATTTTTCTTTATTTCACTTAGTGTGATCTTCATTTTTGCCTGGGTCTTTTTTTATGCTATTGAAGTTCCCAATGAGTTCCTTGAGCATCCTAATAACCTGTGTTTTGAACTCTGCATATGATAGATTGCTTATCTCCATTTTGTTTAGTATTTTTCTGAGTTTTGTTCTGTTCTTTCATTTGGGCTATATTTCTTTGTCTCTTCTTTTTGGCAGCCTCCCTGTGTTTGTTTCTATGCATCAGGTAGAGCTGCTTTGACTCCCTTACTAGTATGCCTATTGTAGAAAAGTGCACCTGTGAGTTGGATGGTGCAGAGCCATAGGTAATCACCATGTCAGGACAACCTGTGTAAACCAGGTTGACAGAGTCTCAGATATAGTGTCAGTGCTCCATGCCTCTTATGGGGGAGGGTGAAGAAAAGGGACTGTGGCCACTGCCTGGCCTCTGGGGCTTTGTCCAGGAGGAAGCTGTCCCCTGACACTCACCCTGATGCCAGACACTTTGGTTTCTCCCCATATGCCACTGGTGCCCTTCCAGCTGCTGCCCTGGGGCTGGAGCCCAGAGGGAGTGAGTCTGTGTAACTCCTAAGTCCACTGCAGGCCCTTTAAAAGAAGGCATCTGAGAACCCTCCAGTTTCTTCCTTTGCCGCAACCCACAATGGTTTTTACAGGCAGAAGTTATGGGGACTTATTTTCCTGGCCCTGGAATCTGGGGCTGGTGTGGGTCTGGTGTGGGGCTGGGATCCTTTGCTCCCAAGATATCCCTCCTGATTTTTCTCCACCACATGTAGGTATGGGACCACCTGTGTTTGTGTCTCCATGTTTCTGTCCCTCTTACCTGTCTGGATAAATGTGAGTTCTTTAATTCTTTGGTTGTGGAACTTCCATACAGCTTGATTTTTCTGATGATTCTAGGTGGTAGCTGTTTTGTATTTTAGTTGAAATTTTTGCTATAGTTGTGTAGGGAGGTGAGCCACATTTACTCAAGTCTCCATCTTGACTGAAAGTTATATTTTTGTTTTTGAAAAGATTTTATTTACTTTTAGAGAGAGAGGAAGGGAGGAAGAAAGAGAAGGAAAGAAACATTAATGTGTGAGAGCACATCAATCTGTTGCCAACTACATGCCCCCTGCTGGGGACCTGGCCTACAACCTAGGAATTGAACTGGTGACGTTTTGGCTCACTCAATCCACTGAGCCAGCCAGGGCAAGGGTATTTTTATTTTATCTCCCTGTCCTCCCAGATGCCTAGAATTTTTTTCCAAAGACAAAATGCTGATTAAACTAATATTTATTGAGTACCTACTATGAATGAAATAAATTAGAATAATAAATAAGAAAATATGTTTTAATGGATGCTTTACCTTTAAAAACTCAGTAAGAATTATTTCAATTAAAAAGTTTGTGGCAGTGGCCGGGTAGTTCAATGGGTTAGTGTCATCTATATATACTAAGGTTGCAGGTTAAATCCCTAGTCAGGGCACATACAAGAAGCAACTAGTGAATGCATAAATAAATGGAACAACAAATCAGATGTTTCTCTCTCTTTTTCTCTCTCTTTAAAGTCAATCAATCAATACTTTTTTAAAAGTTTGCTAGAGTGCTTACAGTTAAACTATTATAGCATAGTTTTGTTCATAATTCTTTTTCTTGTTTAAAGTTTTATTTTCTTATTTATTAACTTTTTTAGAGAGAGTAGAGGGGAGGAACAGAGGAAAAGAAATATTAATTGGTTGCCTTTTGTACATGTCCCTAGAAGGGACTGAACCTGCAACCTAGGCATGTACCCTGACCAGGAATGGAACTGGCGGCCTTTTGCTTTGCAGGCAATGGTCAATCAACTGATCCACAGTAGCCAGGGTTCTTCTGCTTTTTAATAATCTGATTTGTTTATTTTGAGATTTTGGAGAATTCGCCTATGTCTACTTTCAGAGTTGAATTAAATTTTACATCCTTAAATATCAAACTTAGTAACCTTGAAGAAAAAAAACAATAAAGTACTCTAAAGTTTCTTTTGAAGGATGTAAAAAAATTAGTTTGGAGAGAAAAGTTGAAAGATTTATATTATTCTACATTAGAGAACTAGTTCATAAATATTTGTATACTAATATCTATTCCCATCTATGAGAAAAGTTATTTGTAGAGTAAGTTTTTTAATGTCTATGTTAGCCATCTGCCTGTAAGAATCAAGGGATCAGGAAGGGCTGTGTCTCTTCTGTCCATCACTGTGTCCCCAGCGCCTGTCACAGCATTTAGCACAAAGCAGGTGCTCAATAAGTATCTCTTGAGTGAATATCCACAGGCTGTCTTTTCCATTCTCTTGCTGTCAGAAGAAAGAGTCTATGCTGCTCTGCTTTTCACTTAGGTTTTCTGCACGCTATGCATTTTTAAAAACCAGTTCTATCTACAGACTCTTTTTCTTGGGAGAAGAAGACCTTAGTGCCACAGCTGTTTCCTTCCAACACAAGGCTTTCAGACTTTACCTTCCTAAAGACCTGGCTGTCAAGGGAAGAGCAACAGTCAGGACAAATTCAGGGGGAGAAATGTAATTCACATCTGCAGGTATGTAACAGTTCAGGCAGTGTCTGTCCCATTTGCCATTCCACTAGGACTTCCCAATGTGTTTTCTCCTAGGAAGTCTTTTTAGATCTCATATTATGGTCTACACTCTTTAGAAAGTCCCGAACACTTCTGAATCCCTAGGTTGCCCACTATCTACCAAAGTAAAGTCACTTGACTTTAGATATGAATTATGATTGAAACCACTATGAGACTTCCTCATTGTGGTCCCAAAGTGCTTATGAGCCCTTATCGCTGTGGCTTCTTATTTGTTAGTTTGCGTTAAGAATGTTCCCTACAATTTATGCATTCAGAATTCATCAGGTTACCTAAGATTGTCTTTATAGCTTTATGTTTTAAAAGCAACTCTGATACATCATCTCATCTGATCATCACAATGACACTCAGCGTTAATCAAAGAAGGCATTATCTTCATTTTCTAAATTTTAAAACAGCAAGCACAAAATGGTCACAAGGCCAGTTAGTAGCAGTCTTTTAACTCTAAGCTCAGTTTTTGGGGTTTTTTTAAAGAAGAGGAAAATGCAGGGATCTCAAACTGGCAATCTTCACTAGTGTCTTGACACTCAAGTTTTTAAAACCAAAATTAATTTTAATGCACATAAGCAAGGTATGTCACAGGCCTACCACTCTCTGTTGTATTTTATTGGTCCCCTTCCCACATTCGTATTACTACCTGGTCACTTCATTATTTTCACTGAGATCCCACCAAAAACGACAGCAGTTCATGTATTCATTAATGCATTCATTTGTTCATTAAACACAGTACAGACATTATTTGGGACACTAAGAATCTCAAGCTCCATAAGATATGGTCACTGCTCTCAAAAAGTTTTTAAGCTAGTGAGGAAGTCAGACCATAAGACACACCTAGGTTTTAGAGAAGGAAAATAGGGGGGAAATTTTTGAAGCAAAAAATGTGGTAAAATATTTAATAACACAAATAACATAATATTTCACCAATGTAAATGTAAACAGAACTCAATAGCAGCATTAACAACCACTATTCCTCCCAAATTTGGGGGGGAAAGATGTTTCTTATAGTCCAAAAAATAGTGTGAGTCCATCAGGACAACCAGGTAGCAGACAGGAGTGTACAAAAGTGCCAGCCAAATACTAAGGTCAAGTAGTTAAATCAGAATGAGGGATCAGTGCATGGAGGTGATCATTGTTTGGCTATTATGTTTCTATTACTTTTCTCACTTTGGTTTTCAAATGGCATTCCGGAGTGCAGCTTTCAGGGTTTTAATTCCGAGTTCTTACTGACATCCTGTAATATAGAATAAAAACTATAACTTAGCTTCAGGGTAAGCTCAAATCATTACAAATTTGTCTTAAAAATTGGTATTCATGTTTTGGAGGAGAGCCTAAGGCTACAATTCTACCACAGATTTAATATTTTTTCAAATAGATCTTCAATACACAATGAAAACATAGATTAGGGAGATACGTATTTCTGATCAAGAAAGGAAATTATAGCCTATAACTAGATTCAAGCCACTTCAAATGTTCTATTTATGTATACCATGCATTATAAAGAAACATGCTCTTATATCGAATTCAGGGCAGGTAAAACGCTACATAACCAAAATCTATCTAAAAGGAACATATCTAGTTTTCTATGTATTATCAAATACTTACTAAGCCTCTGGAGCTAGACAAACAGAATTATATTTTTAAACCATTTGCTGACTTGTTAAAGGGGCTCTGGCTCAACCACAACATGAAAACTGTTTAGATTTCACAAGTCCTGGAGTTCCAACTAAAAACCCTAATTCAATCAAAGGTTGTCATGTGGTAGTTTTGTATTCAAGTCTTTAAATCATTAGCTTCAAGAATCAGTGCATACAGGAAAAAGCTAATAAATGTGCTAATTGTTCTTCGTTGTACACCTTAACCCATTCTCACTATATCATTTAGGGTGCTCTTGGTTGAACCAAAAATATCTGATTCCAGGTATTTTAAACCATAGAGGTAATGAAGAGACACAGGCTACCACAGAGGCTGTTTCTCATGCATTTTCTCAGCTTTGCCCTCCTCCCTCCTCCATCCTCCGCGTTTCAGTCTCACCCTTGGGCATTTTCTTCATGGCCACAGCCAGATACATGTGCAACGTGCTCCCTAGGTTATATCTAGAGAAAATAGGAACTCTAGAACACTCTGAGGGTCAAACAAAATTCCCAAAAGTCATTTTGATCAGACAATCTTGCCTCATTCATTCTTTCAACTACCACTTACTGATCACCCACTATGTGTCAGGTACTATTCTTCGCACTGGAAACACAGCCATGAACAAAACGGATTCCCTATCTTCATGCAGCTTCAGTTCCTGTAACCATCCCTAAATCAATCACAGTGAGGACAGGTTTACCTTCATTAGTTTGCCACTCCTGGAGGGAGGGTTAGGGTCAATCCTAACCAAACAGCATGGCTGCTGCACCATGGTGTGAGGAACAGAACAGATGTTGATAAGGCCACTGCATTGTTTATCATTCTCACCAAATAATATTAATAATCGATTAGATCAATTCGTACACAGTTCTATATGAGTTGAATACAAGATATGTATACAGAATTATTTTGTACAGAAATAATCAATACCTTGCAGTGAACGGACATAATTCCTTGCAGATGTCAAATGGGCTGCAGATCCTCGCCAGGCAGGACGACAGAACTTCTGTTCTGCCCAGCTGCTATTGAGACGTCAACCACCAAAAACAAAACAAACAAACAAACAAAAAAACATGCCATGCCAATGTTTTTACCATCATAATTGATGTCAGCAAATTTGTTGGACAGTTTTCTTTAAAAACATATATTTATGGAAAGTAAAGTATCACCACACTCCAGAGGAAGCTACAGTCTTAGTTTTCCTTAATCTCTTCCAGGCCCACAGTCTTCATCTTTGCCTTTAGTCCACTGCCCTGCAATTATCCACTAAGGAGACCTGAATAAAAAGGATGACCATTTCATTCCAAATTACTTATGACTACCAGAAAAAAAACATGTTATACTCATGATGGGTGATAAGTCTTCTTGAAGTAAAGTGCCAATAGAATATGTTGAGTTTATTAACAAATGAACTATTAGACCCTGTTACCAGTTCCTAGCACTGCCCCATCGGCATCATTAATGGGGTTTATTTAACATCAAACTCTAAGGCTCAATCACAGAAAATAACATGCCAGAGCAGCAGCATTAGGAGGCTCACTTTCAGGTGTGCCTGCAGTAGGTGGTAGGCAATTAACCTAGTAACGGCCCAACTCAGTGAATATGGTTTCTCAGAGAAAAGAGAAATCACCTCTAGCCTGAATGAAAATGCTCAAGGGCAAGGCAGCATTTCAGCTAGCTTGAAATGTTGAGGGAGAAGTGGAAGAATCAGGAAGCCTATTTGGGAATTTCTCATTTTGTTAGACTTGGATTCACACTGTGGACCGAAGTCAGAGTTCACTTCCCTTAAGATGATTTTGTCTAGCTTTGGAGAAGGAACTGCTGAACAGAGATCAGAGTTAAGTGTCAACTTGATTTGAGCAAATAAAACTATAATGTGGTAGTACTATTAACAGGGATACAACCTGAAGAAAAATTTCCTTTAGAAGGACTGTCATAACTAAGATTTCAAAGTTGGTTTGAGAAAAGCTCTTGAAAATCTGTGAGTAGTGCTTTACCATTAAAAGCTAGATAGATCTTTAATTATAACTTTCTGATGACTTTTATCTCCCTCCACTGAAATGGAGAAACTGGGACTCTGAAAGTGATGTGATTTCCCCAAGATCACCATGCAGGTGAAAATTAAATGTACTGAAACTGAGATACAGGTCAGCAGACTCCAACTATAAGAACTTTCACTTCAACATTCTGCCATTCTAAAAGCAAGGGGTTAAGGAAAACAGAGAGTATCACAACTGAAATGTGTGCCCTGGCTGGTGTGGCTCAGTGGACTGAGTGCTGGCCTGCAAACCAAAGAGTCACGGGTTCTATTCCCAGTCAGTGCACATGCCTGAGTGGCAGGCCATGTCCCCAGTAGGGGGTGTACGAGAGGCAACCACACATTGAGGCTTCTCTCCCTCTCTTTCTCCGTCCCTTCCCTCTGTCTAAAAATAAATAAATAAAAATTTTTAAAAAAACTGAAATGTGTAACAGCAGAAGGAATCAATTGATCACATAAACTGATCTGTGATTATGCATAATATAGACTTAATCCAAAAACCATAATTAAATAGAAGAAATTAAAATGCAATGTTTCCTCAAGGGTAAAAGATATTTGATTAATTCAATCCAATTCCTCCTTTCTCTCCTGTATTTTTCATCAATGTATCTAAATGCAGAAAAGTCTCCTTCAACCTCTAAAAGTATTAGAAAGAATAATTAAATTTAACTTGGCTGTAATTCTTGATAATGCTAAGGAAACTTTACATCTACATTTTTTAAATCTAAATTCCCAACAAAACATTCCACAAACAAAAACATTCAACTTTTTAAAAAGAGTCTGCTAAACAATCCCCAATTTGTTTGTATGAAAAATAAACTCAGACTTGTAGTTTGGGGATGATTAATTCCCAAAGCTAGCAAATATATGTTGGGAAAATAGCAAATACTGACTTCATTCATCCATTGTCTTCAATAGACAATAGTCTTTGCAGAACTCTCCTCTCTTTCTATCATCTAGAAAAGTTTTCAGTCATAAAAATAAAAAAATTATTTTGTAGGAGGGAGAAGGCAAGAGGAAGAGATTAGCTTAAGATTTCAGAACTAAACAAACCTCAAAAATTTTCTAGCTCTACTACAGCACCTCATCACTACCCTTTCAAAAGATTCTACAACGGACCGAAGGAATAACTGTGATGCAAGACTCAAAAAAATTGAGCAGATGCTTCAGAAACTGCATGTTAATGCTGTCCCCTTCCCACGACTGAACAAGTACAGAAAGTGTAGGTTATCTCAGGAGTCTTACAGCCTTCTGGGGGTAGCTCACTTTTGTTCCGTATAAATGACAGCCTTTAAAATGTTAAAAAAGTATAAGAAGTATTGGGATGAGTTCATCTGATACTTTACTGATTCAAAGCCCAAGGAGTAGAACTAAATCACTATAGAATTGCAGTGATGAGCTAGTTGTATTTTTGCCAGTCTCCTTATTGAACTGGGAATTTTCTGAGAGTAAAGACCACCCATATCTTACTCTTCTTTGTATCCTCAGCACCTGGGATATTGTAGGTGTTGGATGGATTGAACTCACAAAAATGTATATAGTTTGCTTGCAGTAATCATTGACACTCATTTTGAGACTATCTCTCTTTTTACTGATATAAACTATGAAATGTTTTTTTTAAGAAAATGCATCTAGTTGATTATTCTCCTAATCCCAGGTTTTACACGAGTATATCTGTGAACTAAATGTGCACAGGAAAAGGCACGAAACCTTCAAGAGGCATATGGGAGACTGGTGCAGAGCTCCCGATCGTCTAAATCAGGTTTGTTATTTTATCCATTAGTCTAAGCAGATTAATTGGAACCAGACATGTGAAGATTCATACGGTTTGCTTTTTTTGTACCATCAGTTATTAAAAGAGAAATTTATAGGTCGTATTTAAGCACATCTAAATTAACAGTTTGAGGAAAATATAGATCTTGGTAAATAATTTTTCAGAGGTATATGGAAGCAGAAATGTTATGACAGGTTTCCTTTCTATAACCAGATTTATCTCCCACTAAAAAGGTACTGTACTAAATTCCAACTGTCTTGAGTAAATAATAAATTCCCCATATTACCATGGACACATTTATTTGGAAATTAAGTACACTAAAACAAAGATTTGCTTTCCTAAAGAAACCAAGAGAAAGAGACTATACACCTCTAAGTAGTTATCTAGCGGACACACTTTCAATCACGGCCTCTGCAATAAAAGCTGTGTGCCCGCCTAGGTATCAAATGAAAGAATGGGGCAGCTTGTTTTTGGCAGAACTCATTCAAAGGAAACTACTTTGTCAATTGAAGAATACTGATTTCTGGGAATGAATGTTAGAAACCAAGTGTCAAGGTTTGTGTTTCTGGGCTTATAACTAAAATATTGTGCAAAATTATTATTTTAAGGCTTTACACTGGAGCACACACATTGCAAGTAAACAAAATGAGTCAATAGATCAACAGGGGTGTTGTGTTCTAGAAAAGATATTTGAAAACATGCAGCCAGTATTCACTTTTTCAAGCCAATTCCAGTCTATAGTCATGCCACTATTAGAAATATATGCTTAGATATCACATATAGATACTTGAATAATTTTTGAATTGTAACATACAGCTCTATTTCAAAATAGTTCAGAAGTAGGAAACATTGCCTGAAGTTAGCTTTGGATAATACAGTGGAAAACCTTTATGAGTGGTTGCAAGATAAAAAAATATATACCACTTTAGTTAGATTCAATAATTAAGTTCATCTGTACATTTTACATTTAATATATATTTGATATAGTTACATTATGATGTTATTCTATTTTATTATTTTTTGTAACCAGTTGTTACACCCTTGGGAATAATGTCAAAAATATAAATTCCTAAGTTTAATATATATAATGAAGAAATACATAAATCATCAGAACTATAAATTAATTCCTACTAGCCACATCCAAATTTCTGTGTGTGTGGGGAGTGTGTGAAGGGGAGGGAAGATGTTTATAGCAGTTGTTTATTTGGGTGATTATTTGATTTTAATTTAACAGTTTGGTTTCCAAATATTTTTCTTTTTTTTAACATCTTTGAAATTTTAATATTGTTCCTCCTATCCAACATTTAGCTAGTCTGCTGTTGACCTGGGCAAATGTGTTTCTGATGTCTGTCAGCAAGTATAAAAGCATAATTTCATTAAAGTGTATTATATATGCTCAGGACTCAGAGAACATTATAAAATGAAGTTTGGCTAAAGTTCAACTGGGCATCAAATAGCACTGGCAGGAATTTTCTTAAACAGATGGTGTAAAATCTCGCTAACACAATAGTGTGTGCTTAAACACAGGAACAATATGAGAAGCAGATGTGCTACAAATGACCAAAGTATCAAACGGCAACAATAAACACGGGATATACATTAAAAATGATGCCCTTGCCAACTGAAAAAAAATAAAGAAAAGGAAGAAAAAAAGACTGAACAAATGCATTTCCTTGTCAAATAAGAAATGCTACTGATATTTTTCCAGACCAAGATTGGCATCCAAGTATTTTTCCTGGGGCTTTCTCTTATACATTGGAATTAAAACTTTATCAGGGTGGCCAAAATCAAGAATATAATTTTTATGCGTGTTAAAAAGAACTAATCATGTAAAAGGAAAATAAGTCCTCGACTTAGAAATGTAGGGGATCTAAGGGCCCCTATGCATTATTTGGAACTGAAAATATTCTCATCAGCCCAGAAAAATCTCTCTGTGTCCCTCTTTCTCACACACACAAACACACACTTTTTAAAAGAGCTGCATACAACTAACTACCTGGTCAGTTACAAGCATTTACCCAAGTATTGCACAACTGCTTTACAGGTACCAAGGGCCAAATGACTGTGGCTGGCAGAGAAGGTACGGCCAAGTAAAAGAAACTGGAATCCTAGGAGGGGCCCTCGCTGAGGCTCAGCCCCGCCCCGCGGGACAGAAGGTCAGGCCGGACGCCCCCAGGCTCTAGCTCTCCTGCCACGCGGGCCGCGGGGAAGCTGCGCACGGGAAGGGGCTCTCGAGGCGCACGTGTCCCGCGCCAGCCTTCATTCCCAGCTCCGGCCCCCGAGCCTGTCCACTTAACGAAGCAGCTCAGGCACCAGTCGTTCCGGCCTAGTCAGGCCTTGCCGCCTAGCCGTGGTTGCCCTTGGCTTGGGCTGTGGTTCTTCACTCTGGGACTTTTGAAGGGTTGAGCAAGAACTACCTACCTAGAAACAACCGCTGAGGGGGAGGAAGGGCTCGGGCCTTGGGTCTCCTTCAAGCGCTTACTTTCTTGGGAAAGGAAAGTCCGGACAAGTTCTGGAAGCAGGTCTGATTCCAGAAGCCGAAAGTTCGCCTTTGAAACCTCAGCCTCCTCCCTACCATCGCCTCATCGCCCACGGAAAAGAGCGAGAGGAAGGTAGTGGTCCAGCTCAGCCCAACCAAGAGCCTGGCCTGGGTGGGAATTCATTCCGGCCCTGGGCGCGCCGGCCACCCCTTCTCCTCGAATTTGGATTAGTGGTGTGCGGGGTCGCGCAGGGTCTCCCGCCTGCTTTCGAGCCACAGCACGTTTCCAGGGCGTTGGCTCCCATGCCCCCTTTGGTACCACCTGCCTAGGCGCCCAGCAGAAGGGCACCGCGCACACTGGGGTCGCGCCGGCCTGCCCTGGGGCCGCGGGCGGGCCCTGCACAACTCGGAGGTGCGCGCCTCCGGGACCTCCAAAGGTGGGCGCTTGCGGAGCCAACTCAGGCCGCGGCTGGCGGGCAAGGGTCTCAGCCGCTGTGGGGTGCACCCTGCCGGCCCACGCCTAGAGCTCGGGGGTTACCAAGGAAATGCAACAATATTTATGACCAGCGGGAGATGAGAAAATGTTCGCCCAGCACGCGATCTACCGCCCTCCCGCTGGCAGCTTCCCATCTTTCTAGCCCATCCTCTCCTCGGCCCCACACGTGCGTCTGACCCCTACAAAGAGGACAGCTCGGTCAAGTCCCTCAAGCCTTTCCTTCCCCTCACCCCACTCCTGCCGCCCCCACTCAGACCTCCGGAGAGAATTCTCGCCTCTGGGACTTTCAGGAGAAAGGGAGGAGCCACTCGTCCAGCCAGCGAGGGGCTGGGGTGGGGAAAGGGCAGGGAGGGCTGACCAGGCACACACAATTCCTTTCTTAGCCTGCAGCAAGGGGTCACAAAATATCCTTTATATGTAGCACAATGATTTATACCTTTTAGTGGGTTTGTATTCAGACTGTCAGTAATTTGCTGTGAGAACTTGGGCCTCATCTGTGAGCTCTGTATTCCCCATCTGTGAATTGGACAGAATATTATTTAGGTCATAGGTGATTGTGAAAAATATAGGTGGCAACGTTTGAAATCTGGTTGATGCTAAACAATAAATGGTATTTCATATTAAAGGGTAACTACATACATGTACACATTCATCTCTAAAAACGCAAGAAGCCTTTTTAGAATCAAGAAGAAAAAGAAAGGTATGCCAGGTTTGGGGGAGCAGCGGAAAGAAGCAGGAATTATGGCTCAGTTTACCAACTATTTTTTTCCACCCTGACCTTTAAAACACTGCTTTGCGTGGACTGATTCAAATATTTTTAATACAAGGGGTTTCCTCCACAATATTGCTAAAATTAATTATTGAAGCAGGGCAGAAGTATTTTGAAAGGAAGAGGAGGAAGCAACTTTGAAAAGGCTTTGTATGTATTAAAAGCTTCACAGGAGACTGCATTCTATGGTTTCTGGAGACTTTGAGACTCAAAACAATAATAAATGCAAACTATAAAGTGATGAGCCAAGTCAAGGTGTTATTCCTGAAAGGTGGAAGAATATGAAGGTACTCTTTTGAAAACCACTCCAGCCCCTCCAGAGGAAGGGGCGGCTATTCGAAGGAAACTGGTGATATTAAACGCTTTTAAAATGATTTTTGCCACCTTTGTATTCCTGCAGCAGCTGAGTTTGCAAACCTTCCTACTGCATCTTCCAAGAGACCCATGTCTTCAAGATAAAGCCTACTGCTTTCCCCTTTAGTGTCCAAGTAAATTCAGCACCACAAGGGATGGTACGACTATTCCAGGTTGAGTGACCTCTTCCAGGCCTTTTCCAGGACCTTGGTCAGAGTCCCATGGCTACTGTTCTTGGTTGAGACCTATTCCTGCTTGAGATGGACTGGGTCTGGGCAGAACCACGGAAACACCCAGGACACATGGTTATGACCTGGCAAAGAGCAAGGGATCTGTGCAGATGAAGACCTGATCTACATCTTTGCATCTCCTCTGTGTTCCTCTGCTGTTTGTCACGCTATAAATAGTGATGCATCTCATTTAGGCCAGGGAGACCTGAGAGCACCGGCATCTACCTCTGAGTGACCTCTGCTCCCATCCTGAGTGTTCCCCCATTCTTGCCCTGGGGCAGGTCAAAACTTATGTTAACTTATGTCTGGCCATCACACACAGCATTTCCACATGTGTAGCCAGAGTGGGTCCATGGAGGCTTACCCAGACTTCTGAATCCAACACCTTTATGCTCTGATTCCCGATAGCCTCCCCCTCTATAACTAAGATCTCTTAGAGTGGGTTTCCCACTTAACTGCAAACACTGGGGTCTGAAGAATTCTTCAGAAGGGCTGAAATGAACCATTGTGCCTGAGGATTCAATGGAGGTTACAAGTCCCTTACCCTAGAAGAAGAATGGAGCCTGGGAATTTCCACAATTTCAACTGTGAGAATCTCAGTGCCCCTCTTGCCTAGCTCTTTCTAGGTCTTAGAGCTTTGGTTCCTGGCAAGAAGGTGTCAATGTACAAAAGTAGGATGCTATAATAAAGAATACACAAAAAGGTGTGAAACCCTTTGTGTACCCTGAAAGCATATTCTTTCATTCAAAAAGTCATCCTTTATTGCCCGATGCCTGGCACTGAACTAGGTTCCAGAGAATTGGAACAGCCCAATGCAATGTTCACAGCCTGTAGGTGCAGGAAGATCTGTTGGGGCCAACTTACTCACCTGCTTGTATTGGATAACCTATTCTAAGGATTCCTCTGTAGTACGAATAGAGGGTGCAGGGAGATAAACTGTGCACCGCCCAAGCTGGGCACCACAGCTTGCTTCTTCAGATGCCAAGCAGTGACCAAAATTCCGTTGCCAAAGGGAAGTTCCAGAAGTGAGTGCAAATCTTTGCACTGCAAGAGGTATGGAGAGAGGTGGTCACTTGCTCAATCCAAGCTTTGATTCACTCACTAAGGATTAGTCAATGGATTCTGTAATTTGCAAGGAAAAGGAGAGGCAGAAAGATTTTTATTGCTGGTTTAAATGCTTGATTCTTTTTTCCCCTTTGTGACTGTTTTATTTGACATGCCAAGCCATTCGGTGTTCTTTGAAGTCTGCATAGCAAGAGTGGAGGTGGGAAGGGGGAGCTCTTTCCCTCCGGATATCAGATGCTTGCAGCTGGGACTGAAGCTGGCACAGGCAAGAGGCTGGCAGGTGGACCACCTGTGCTTCAGTCACAACCCAGGCCAAACGGGCTATGAAAGAACCATCCTGAGTTGGGGGTGAATTAATCTGTTAATTGAAAGCATCTGTTTCTGAAATCACTGCAAAAAATAGGCAAAATAATTAAATGGTTAAAAGGTGGGCCTTTAAAGAAGAAAGATGGGCCTGGGCATATTTAGACCCAGACTGGTAAGATGGCCTTAGAGAAGTTACTGAAGTAGGGTTATGCACTTCCATGCCAGTGGGGAATTGACAAATAGTTGACAAATAAGCCAACATCTATGATTACTGCCACTTTCACAATATTCGGATGTTTGCACAAACTGACAAAGTCAGGGTGAGTAGGTATTTCAATGTACCAGCTTAACTCCCAAATAAACCAGTGACAAAAGAAGAGAGAAAGTTGTTCATCCCAGGTGCTTGCAGCAAGATGTCCTGGTAGAGGTGGCTGCCTGCTGCGCTGTCTCCTCCAGGGCTTCTGCAGCCCGGGGAGCCTCCTCTGGCATTGGAGACCAGAACTGGTGAGCTCCTAGAAACAGCCAACTGGAATCTCAAGGTCCATGCCAAGGGGCATGGGCCTGTCCCCTTTTGTGATGCCTCTGCATCCTGACCTCTCCAGGGCAACAGAGAGAACACAGGGGGAGCTGAAGAAGATTGCATTCATTGAGAATCTGCTATAAGTATGTTTGAACACATTTCAACATCATTAGTGCTACCATCTCCATTTTATAGATGAAATCCCAAGTGTTAAGTTGTTAAATAAAAAATCCGTTCCAGGTTTGACTGACTTCAAATCCTGTACTCTTACTATAATAACACCTCTTAGACCCTGAGCTCCCCTGATGGAAGGAAGTCTAGCAGGGAAGGGGGGAAGGAAGAAGGGAGAGAAGGGAAGAAAGAAAGGAAAGGAAGAAAACAGTGCTGCAGCTACCAGAAACAGTCTCCTAGAGCGGAAATCCATATAACAGTTCTTTAACTTCTACAAAGTTATGTCTCCAGGTTATTTTGCAGACAAAAAGCATCATTTTATTAAATACGTCCAATGAGCAACAACTGTTGCAGGGGAGAAACCCGGACTCCGAGGCTGTGGGCGGGACAACCCAGACTTGCGTGGGAAGCACTCCCGCTGGCTGCCAAGAGGAGCTGCCTGTTCCCTTATCTAAACCAAACTGAAGCCTGCAAACCAAAGGCCCACACAGCTAGCTCCGTGCCACCACCGCCCCTCCCCACTCCACCCAAGAAACACGGTCTGGTGCCCATGTTTTTGCACTCAGATCAAGTTTGGCTTTCTTGCTTCCTTGGTTGGGGTTTAGCTGACTCTCAGAGATCCCTGGGGAAGAGGGGGCTGGAGGAGGGGAAGAGGGGGCTGGAGGAGGGGAAGCCTTCGGGACTTGGGTTAATGTCCTCTTTTTAGATTAATGAGCTCCAGGCTAAATCCACCCAGAAAGCCTAGGACATACAGGAAAACTCCCGGCAGGGGAGAAGAGGGTTACAGAGCAATTGGGATATTCTTTTCGGTTTTTCGTTGTTGGCTTTTTTTTTTTCTCTCCACTTCGTAGCTTGGTTTTTACAGAGTTTCGTGGACAGAGATC
>PVKM010014778.1:0-28622 GCA_004027735.1 Carollia perspicillata | reverse complement strand
GGAAAGAAGTATTCCAAGTCATGAAACACAAGGACCTACATCCAAGACTGCTCTATCCAGCAAAACTTTCATTCAGAATGGATGGGCAGATAAAGTGCTTCTCAGATAAGATCAAGTTCAAGGAGTTCATCATCACCAAGCCCTTACTATATGAAATGTTAAAGGGACTTACCTAAGAAAAAGAAGATAAAAATATGAAGAGTAAAAGGATAATTAGTCTTAACTGTGTGACCTTGGTCAAGTCACTATGCCATCTGGATTCTGGCTCTTTCAACTATAAAATGAGCAGAATGGACTAAATTTTTCCTTTCAGCCAAGATTGAATGATTCTATAGGTAAAAGCTATGTTTCAAAGTGTAATAATGGGTGTTTAGGGTGGAGACCAAATGGAGAGGTGATTTCTCATGGAATTCTATAAGAGGTTCGGTTGGCATTGCCAGGGGAAAAGGGTTGACAGACCAACTCAAGTCAGAAGCAATTTCCCTTTAGATATCATCAGGTAAGAAACATACTATATTTACCTCCAGAATTAAAGTCAAATTTCAAAGTCGAATGACCCCAGGATCTTAATCTGAAAGCCTGAGAAGAATCACTAGATGGCCATCGCTGGCCTTGAGGGGAAAGCAGAGATTACCACAGTGAGACAGTAGGCTTTGGAGAAAGAAGGTCAAGCTCTCCTTGGAGAGGAATGGAAATGATTAATCAAAGAAACTACTGAGAAGGAAGACAAATTCATTAAAGAGATGAGGAGATCTCAGTATTAGAGGTTAGTGGAAAAGTCAGGGAAATGGAGAATGATCATTAAGCCAAGTGTGAGGGGAGCTCCTAGAAAAGGGGAAGGAGAGAGACTAGATTCAGGATGGGAGAAACATAAAAATACCGGGATGAATATGACTTAGCATGAACTGATCTTGATTCCCAAGACACAGGAGGGGCCGAAAGGATGTGCTTCTCCACTCAAGACCTGAAAAGAATACAAATCTAATTTTACACTGCTTCTTTCAGAGAGGCACTGGCCAGAGGCATGAGATCTACTAGAACAGTAGCTTATGGTCTGAGTGTAAAAGTGGTTCTGGCCTAACAGTCCTTGAGTCTTGGAGTACAACGATGGATATGAATTTGATGCCTATTTACCATCGACTCCTTGGGTAATCTGAAAGTCATTTCTCCTCTTGGAGGGGTTTGCACTTACTGGGAAGTGGAGAGAGGAGGAGTAGAAAAATTTAATGTGAAGGCCAGTACTTTCAGAAGGACATGGTTAAAGCCCACACACCTTAAAATCTGAAGTGCTGAGTGAGCCTCCTGGGGACTGGAGCTGTTTAGCATCTGTGTTCTGCAGATTGCCATCATCCCCTTACTGATAGGATACAGAAAGCAAGGCAACACAAGGGTGCCTTAGTAAGTGTTTGTGGTGGCTGGACATAAGAAGAGAAAGCAATAAAACTTCGATCAGACTTTTCAACAAGTCAAGGCAATTTATGGCAACCTTGCAGTGTTGGGCCAGACTCTGCCTGTGGAGGGGGAATGGGGTCCCAGCCATCAACCAGCAGGTCAGTCCAATGCTGGTTGTTCTTTGTTCTGCCCTTTTCTGATCTCACTAAACTCTGTAAATGAAACAAGTTTTAGGTTGGCACATGTTAGAAGGCTCCTGTGACTCAGTCCTTGGTTTCAGGAGCTCTAGAATTTTTTTGCAAAGCCAATGGTTGAGAGTTTCCTGCAGCAATGATGTCTACACTGGATAGTGCAAAATACAACCATGCTGTTTAGGAAAAGCATCCTAATAGATGGGATGCAAACCAAGATAAAGACCATGTGTTCTCCTCTGTTGTGATTCAGTGTAAATAGAAAGGTCTTCCCATGACCTTGGCACTGGCCTGGACTGTAGGGAGAAAAAATGGCACAGACATGACCATGTCTATCTTTGAAGGGGTCACAAAAGGCATACTCTTACTTAAATAGGGAACAATAATTTCTTAGAAAGTCCCCCAGCAAATAATACAGTTGAGTTGATGCATAAAAATAATCTTATCTCAGGTCATTTCTGAGAAATGCCCATAGAGTAAGCTGGAATGCAAAAAGTCAGCTAGTTGACTAAATGACTCTAAACATCCAGATCCTTAGCGGCATGCGCAGCAAACATCTGTTCAGCTGATTAGCACTTTTGTCTTGGAGGAAATAATGATTTCTTGCCACCATGGATGTCCCAGTCCCTGTGAGTAAATGGGTGAGAATAACCTGTCCAAACTCATTTCACAAGAGCTGGCTATTCTGTCCTGGGATTGCAAATCTATCTTTGGGCAAAAACTGGCTTTTCTTTCCTGTCTCTTCAGTGGTCAGTGCCTCAAGAAATATATGATGAGCCCTGACTGATGTAGCTCAGTGGATTGAGCGCGGGCCTGTGAACCAAAGGATCATGGTTTGATTCCCAGTCAGGGCACATGCCTGGGTTGCAGGCCAGTTCCCAGTGGGGGACGCATGAGAGGCAACCATACATTGATGTTTCTCTCTTTCTCTCCTTCCCTTCCCCTCTAAAAATAAATAAATAAAATCTTAAAAATATATATATGTTGATGCAAAAATGAGCAATGCCAAGTGAGTTACATCTCCCTTTCCTGGTCAAGGAGCAGTGTCACATTGACTTTATTCTTTATAGATCTTCACCCCTCACCAGCTGTAAGTGATTTTCTTCTCTTCTCCTATTGTGGTCTCTTCTCGCTGTCAGACTAGCTCCTCAAGGACAGAATTCTTTTTTCTTTCCTGCTCTCCCCAGCCTGTCTTAGCACTGTGAACATAGGAGGAGCTTTACAGATACTGACTGAGTGAATGATGTTCTCGAGAAACCACACATAGACTTTTCTATGTCAAGCCATACCACCCTCTCCAGGTCCTCTTCTTTTCTTCTTTAGATCACTTTAGTTCCCTCTTTTTAAAAAATATTTTATGTATTTATTTTTAGACAGAGGGGAAGGGAAGGACAGAGTGGGAGAGAAACACTAATGTGTAGTTGCCTGTCATGTGACCCCTACTGGGGACCTGGCCTGCAACCCAGGCATGTGCCCTGACTGGGAATCGAACCAGCGACCCTTTGCTTTACAGGCCCATGCTCAGTCCACTGAGCTCCACTGGCCAGGCTACTTCCCTCTTTTTACCTGTCATTCATTGCCTTTTCTGCCCCTGGAAGTTCTTTCACGCAAGGTGGACTAAGGAGCCACAGTGTACCAACTTCCTTCCTTCCTTTTTGCCCCTGCTACAGACTGAATGTGTCTCCCCAAAATTCATATATTGAAAACTAATCCCTACAGTGATGATATTTAGTGCTGGGATATTGGGGAGGTGATCAGGTGATAAATGCAGAGTCCTCATGAATGAAATGAATGCCCTTATGAGAGAGACCCTAATGAGCTCCCTTGCCCTTGCTGACTGCCACATGAAGACACAGAGAAGAGGTGCTGTCCACAAAACCGGAAGTGGGTCCTCATCAGACAGCAACTCTACCGGTGTCTTGATCTTGGACTTTCAGCCTGCAGGACTGTGAGAAATAAGTTTCCATTGTTTATAAGTCACCTAGTGTATGGTATTCTGTTACGGCAGCCCAAGCAGACTAAGCCCCTGAAGATAAGCCTTCTCACCATGAAATTTTCCCTTCTGATCACTATAGGAACTCTCAAACAAAACTAACAAACAAAATGTTACAGTGTTCTCTCAGTTATGTTTCTGTCCTCTAGCTTTAATTTTCTTTGGCATGGCCAGTGAAAGAACTTGCTGTGTTTATTGCTGTAACCTGAATATAACTAATATACCACATGGTCCTGTCTATGTATAACATGGATCCAAAGAAAGAGCAGTATATCAAGGAAAAAAATAATAAAAAGAGGTTTAAATCACGCTACTCTCAGAGAACAGGAGTTGGCAAACTGTCTCACAGGCTAATTTTTTTAAAAAAGAAAATAAAGGTTTTTTTTTTAAAATAAAGTTTTATTGATACACAGCCATGTTTGTTTACATGTTATCCATGGCTGCTTACAAGTGACAATGGCAAAGGTGAGTCGTTGTGACAGACACTGCATGGTCTTAAAAGCTAAAAATGCTCACTAGCTGGCCCCCATGGGAAAAGTCTGCTGACCCCCACCGTAGAAGAGCTTTCTCAGTGTGCAGGAAAACAGCCTTTCTCTCATCCTGTCAAAATCAGTGACCTCCGTAGGGGTAAGTAACAGCTAGCCTCTCAAAAAGGGAATAATACTTTTTGTTCTCTCTCTCTCTCTCTCAAAAAAAAAAAAAAGAATGTGTGAAGAGGAGGCTGAGAAGCTGGTCCAAATCATACAATTTTTGCCTGCTGCATAATGAATCATTTTGGCAATAGTTACATTCCTGAGGGGAGGCTCACCAAGAGCTCCCCTTTATGCCATCCCGGTCCTTTCATCTGAATCTGGAACTCTCCATGGTGTCCTCTCTTCCTGTGGAGATGACTGTTCACTCCCCTCACAGGCGTCTCAAGTGCAAATGCTCCCCTCTCTGGCTTCCTATGATGGGATAGCCATCTCCCAGGGCCTCTGCCCTCCCCATCAGGATCCCGTAGGACGTCTCCTCATCCCTCTCATGGCATCCATCCCTGCTACCTGTGTTTGGTGCTTGCACATCTTTTTTTTTTTCCTTTAGTAATTTCTTTCCTTGGCTCTGAAAATGAATTTTGTTCATTTCAAGCAAAGAGAAAATAGAAATTTGTATAAACTTAAAAAAACACCTATAATCCCATATGCAGAGATAACAAGTATTACCTTTCAGTATGTAATTTTGTAATTATTCTGTTAGCATGTATGTAAGTCTTATACATATATACATACACACTATATATAATTATTAAATCATATTTTGGTTCAGAGTATATATTTAGTGTTGTATATTTTTTTCCATTTAGTGCTACATCCTGTGCTCTTGCTTTTGGATTTGTATACTGCTTTGTACTTGAACAATTGTTTATATGGGGGTAAACCAGGTTTTCTAATTAGGTCATAAATTTCTCAAGTGAAGGGATGGCTTCTCCTTCATTATCCCCCTTTCCTTTCCTCACCTCCATTCCCATCCCCCTTGGCAACCAGTGTTATTTAGTAACACCGAATGAATTGTTTGATAAATATTTTCTAAGTAGAATTGAAATGAATGATGCATGACACACCCATGGAGGAAACCTGAGTGCCCGATCTTCCTGTTTTATTCTTGCCCTGCAGAGAAAGTCACTGCTTCAAAAGAGCTGTGAATGGTTCTCTGATGGGTGTATGGCAATACACATGCTGAGTTAAGAGCCTGGTGAAACATTTACCTGGTTATCTTGCTAGTCAGGCTGAACTAAATGCCACTTTTCAAACCCAACAGGTCCAAACCAGGGCTCTTTCCTTGCTTAGGTCTTGGGTTAGTGTTTCCTCTGCAAATAGTCTTCCTATCTCTTTTATAAATCTATGATAATGGACTTACAAAAAATAGAACTTATTCAAAGAACACTTCATCACTCTTATTTTCCCTAATAGGGATTTTATTACAAATTGCCCAGTAAATTAGATTTAGACCCTTATTTTATTTATACATAAAACCAATAAAAAATTAACCATGGGATAAATTAATCACAAGGCATAACCCTGCCAGGTGTTTTCTTTGGGGGACAAACTAAACAACAAATCCACCCCTCCCCCATTTGTTCTTTTTTATTCTATCACATCCTTTGCCAGGTCTCAATGTCCTACTGGTTTAACTGACCTAACGATTTTGTTTATGTTTTTTAATTTACTCCTTAGCAAAAGTTAATGTTCCTTTGCTTTAGGCGGCCCAAACACAAAGGTTTCTCTTTCGTCCCAGTCTTCCTTTCAGAGCCACCCCCCCAATTCCTTAGATGAAGAACAGCAAGGATCATGGAAATTAATGAAAAACACAATCACAACAACATGAAACTAGAGGTCCAATTTGGTTCTAAGGGGCTCCATTTGGGTATATCATATTGCATTATATGATGTAAGGGCTTCATGTGAGTTAATCAAAATGTAACCTCAACCCTTACTCAAATCACCTGTTGGACTGCTGTTTGCCTGAGGTTAAGCCCTTCTGATGCTGCTGGGTCTGTGATGCATTTAGCTAATAATAATCCCTTCCATTTGGGACAGTGCTTTCTACTTTTCAAAGCTCTTTCACCTCTATATCTCATTTGATCCTTATTCAGCCCTGGGAAACATTTCCCATTTTATGGATAAGGAAACGCAGAAGAATTTGACTTCCCTGTGGTCACACGATCAGTTTCTTCAGGTATGTGTGAGCTCTTGGGTCTCTGTCTCTCCATCTCTCTTTCTCTCTCACTCTTTCTCCCTGTGTTCCTCTTTCTCCTTCCCTTTTTCTCTTTCTTTGTCTCAACTATTCTGAATAACTCACTAAAATGTAAGCATCTTATTTGTGTTTCTACTTACCACTCAGTATATGTTCCTGTAATTAAAAAGAAAATATAATCATATTAAAGTGTTGCCCATGATTTTACATTAGAAGCTGCGTTCTCATTCAATTGCTATTTTCCACAATCTGTGGTTTAAAGCAGGGGTGTCAAACCCATTTTCACTGGGGGCCACATCAGCCTTGTGGTTGTCTTCAAAGGGCCAATGTAATTTTAGGACTGTATAAATGTAACGACTCCTTAACTGTTAAGGAGTTGAAATTACATCTGGCCCTTTGAAGGCAGCCTCGAGGCTGATGTGGCCCCTGGTGAAAATGAGTTTGACACCCTTGGTTTAAAGACATCCAAAGCTGGAAAGAAATCTGAATGTCACTTAGTCCTTACTTGGACTCCTGGTCCCTGCTTTCAAACTGTCATAAACCGGGACAGTCTGAGAGTGACTGACCTCAATTTATTGAAACAATTTTCCCATATCCAGACTTTTTATATCCTTTCTCTGGTCCAACTACACTTTAGGCGAGGTGTGTTGTAAGTAACCTAAATCCTTTCCTCTGTGTTTTGAGCCACTTTGTCTTCACTCTGCTCTCAACAAAGTTAGCAAACAGCTCTTCTCTTCTTTTATCCAGTATCAGATTCTGCTTCCTTGCCCTCACCTCTCACCAAATTTGAGCTTTCTGCATCAGATCAGGATGATTTATGACCTAAAGAAGTTGGACATCCTGGAACTTATTTTTCTGATAAACGTATAGATTCTCTAACAGACCTGAAAGTCTTGGCAGCAGTTTGCAGACAGAGTAAAAGCAAACCGTGGACTCTCTGGGGCCATGTTTCTCGAGTCTCAATTTCAGGGAATCCAGAGATACCGATGTGCACTCCCAGGAACAGGGATGTCAGACGGCTTTAGCCACGTGCAGGCTTCCCTGTGGTTAAACTAAGCTGTGAAGCTGTAAGCTATATATAACCCATGCAATCTTGTTTTCTAGTCCCCTTTTATGTTTATTTCCCTTTTGTCATCCTCTAGCCTCTAATAAACTCTTGTTTAAATGCTTCTGCCTCACTTCAGCTGTGCTACTGGGAATTCAGGAAAAGGTTAAGTGCTCAGGACTGAGTATTAAGCGGGGAGAAGCTCTTCTCTTCCCCTTAGGGTTAATGCTGTGGAGCCAGATAGCCAAGGGAGAGCTCTATTTCATATGCCAGAGACAAAACTGAGCAGTCTAATCACCCGTCCCTGTTGGAGAGCATCCCACTGTTGCCCATGTTAAAGGATCTACATTTTATTTTACTGAGGATGATAGTGGCTTTTATTTTGATGAAGAATCTTATTGTTAATTCATTTAGCAAGTTTATCGAGTACTTAACCTATACAATAGATATGAAGAGTCAAAGATCCCTGTGATAATTTTTCTGCCCTCAAGAAGATAATGATCAACAGATAGATAAACCCCAAACATCAATGACTACAATGTTGAGTGCAGCCGGGGGGTGCAAGGTGCTTTGGGTAGTCACACAATAACAGAAACATTTTCAGGTCCTGGTGGGGGGGAATCGAGGCAGGGTTCATGGTACTGGTGGCACTTGAACTGGGCCTGGGAGACCAGGAATTTATGGCTGAGTGAAAACGGGAGCAGGACGTCTTCAGGACTGAAAGAGTTTGTGTAAGGGAAACATGGAGGGACACTGACAGCAAGATAAAAGCAGCACAGATGTTCAGGGAAGGATGTTAAAAAAGGGTTTTGAATGCCAGTGTTAGTAATGCCTACACCACTGGTTTGCTTCGTGGTGTAAATGGTAAATTGCAAACATAATGGTAGGCTCTGGGGTGTTATGCAATGGGCTGTAGAGTAGAAAGAGAATGGACTCCACCGTCAGGCAGACTGAGTAGAAATCATGTGCCTGCTGCTCGCTGATGGGTAACTTTGGACAACTGATACAACCCTTCTTGCCACAGTTTACACTTCTATAAAATGGAGGAAATAAAAAGAATGCCCTCATATAGCCATTGGGAGGATTAAATGATGCAACATATGAAAAGTGCAAGATTAAGCAGGCATATATAAAAATGGAATTCATTGATCCCTTCCTGAGAATCAACAGAGTGTTACCTAGAGTGTCTCTGCAAGCTTTCTCATAGGTACCTGAAGGAGGATGGGCTGTGGGGAGGGAGCTGTCCAACCTTTAATCTATTACCTCATCTCCAGCATAGGTGGGCTTCTCCCTAAGCCCAGAGGCAGACTGTTGGATGTTCTGAAGTAGGGGCGGGTACATTACAGCCCACAGCCCAGATCCAACCTGCTGCCTGTGTATAACTTGGCAACTCAGAATGGCTCTTAATGGTTGAGGGAAAAATATCCAAGGAGGAATTATATGTTGTGGCATAGGAAAATTATATGAAATTCAAATTTCAGTGCCCATAAATAAAGCTTTATTGAAGTTCGGCCACACTCATTTGTTTGCACATTGTCTGCAGCTGCTTTTTGCCTACAATGGCAGAGTTGAGTAGTGGTAACGGATTAAATGGCCTGCAAAGGCTAAAGTATTGACTCTCTGGTCCTTTACAAAAACATAGATCAAACCCTGGCCTAGACCACACCCTTCCTAATTTCTGTCCCAAGAGTTGTGATGAATCTGTACAGTAGAACACTGGCTACGTAATAGTAGAAAATTATTAATGTTTCTATTTTAGATTTTGTGAGTTTTCTTGAGGAAATTTTATGCTGAGTAATGTTTGCTTACCTTCCAGAGTGAGTTTCCAATGCCTCCAACTCACATAGCTTTTTGTGCTCTCTCCGTGGGAGCATCAAAACACATGGGAACAGAGTATTCGATCCATTATGTCATTTTAATCTGCAAAGCTGGACCTAAAGTTTCACTATCAGAGAAAACTTCATTGTGAAGTTTAAATAAGGAGTTTATTTATGCTATTTCCTCCCTTTTTCTCTCCCTTTCTTCCTCCTTCCTTTCCACCTTCTCTCTTTTTTTCCCTCTTTCTCTCTCTTCAGATAAAGTGATCACAAAACCTAAGTGGTATGGACCATAGCAGCTATAGGCTTTCAATAGCTGTCAATCAGAATGGAGGTCAACACAGGGGGCCCTTGAACCAAGAAGAGAAATGCCAGACTCAGATGGGTCAGGATGACTTTCTAGAAAGATAATTCTTGGTCTATGAACAGAAGCTTCACTCAGTAATTGTTCCATGAAGAGTATAGGAACCACTGTTATCCTCCATGAAAGCCCAGAGATGAGAGTGGGAACCCACAAGGTCAGTGTGGTTGAAGGACAAGGGATTGATGCGGGGCTAGTACTGAGAGAAGTGGCTGCAGAAGAGTAGGGATGGAGAAAGGACTTTGCTCATTGTGCCAAGGAGCTTGCACTTTTACTTAAGGGCAAGGGAATCAGGTTAGCATTTTAGGAGATCATTAGGAACCAGTGTGAAAGATGATTTGAGTGGAGCAGAATTGAATTGGTTGTTGGAAAGCCAATTGCTGTAATCCAGCCAAGAGAAACAAAGCAGAATAGAACTCCTGGTAGAATTTGGGCTTTCTCCTTTTGATCACCAAACCTCTTTGCACTTAGCTACTCACTGCACTCTTATTTGCAGGTCTACAGGTTTGTTTCTCCCTTTGTCTTATGAACTCTGGAGAGAAGAGTCATGCTGAAGTTGTACTTGAGGGTCTTGTAGCTGAACACATTCCATAGAATTGCCTAGCAAGTCAATTATTGAATTAATGTTTCTATCTCAGAGCCCTTTCATTTAGTATCATTGTAGTTAGAGCAGTGCCTGTAATTAGGTTGGAGCCCTACATGCTGCCCTGCCCTTTCCAAGTCACCTGCTCTGTAGAAATCCACCACCTGGGTTAGTGAAATACAAAGTACTAGATTTCTGTTGTTTTTCTCTTCCAAACATTCTGCAAATATCTTTCCTTTCAGAGATCTGTTTATCTTATGCAAACTAAGGCAGGAAGATATTATTATAATAATACGAGAGACTAATATTGAGGGCTAGACTCACTTTTATTAAAGTCATAGTTTTAATAACACTTTTTCTCCCCTGGAGGCATCAAATCAATCAGTGAGTAAGTTTTAGTGTTTTATAGGGAAAGGCTTCCAGCATTCACTATTGTTCATAAATGAGATGACCTACCCAGAGGAGAGAAGGTCCTCTGGCTGCAGAGCTGTTGAGGCAGAGCAGGTGGGCATTTTCTGGGCCGATATACAGGGTGTTTCTGCTTTGGGGGAGGTTGCATGAGGTGAGCTTTATGACTGCTTCCAACTTGAAGATTCTGGAGCGTTATTTATTGAAACTCTCTTGCTTAATGTATTTATTCCCATTGATTTTCAGTGTTGGCCATAAAGCAGAAACTTTGTCGGAGAAGATATATTTAATAAAAACCAAGGCAAGGATGAAGAGAAGAAAGAGGGAGTGGATGAAGTAATACCCTCTAAAGTCAAAGCTGTGGCAGATCCTTATAGAAAAAAATGTATGTATTTATTAATTTTTTCATTCCTTGGCCCACCGTGAATGTATACTTTGGTCTTGTGAAAGGCATCGAAGATATCTTTTAAAAATTTCTAGTAGTTCTTCCACAGTGATCCTATTTTCATGGAAATAGGAAGTGGACAATGTAAAAAATAGCATCTCTGTAGTCCAACCTTAGAACTTATCTAGTATGGACTGACTTTGGGGGGCCTCGTGTGGATGTAATTTACCTTGGATTTGATATTTTAACTCTTACCTCATAAGTTACTTCAAAAATTATAATTTGAGTTCACCTGAAATGAAAAAAAAAAAGATTAGGGCTGGGAGACAAGAAACGTGGGCTTTAGTTCTAGTCTATTATGCACCAGCCGTGTCTCCTTCAGTTTTCTGGTTAAAGACCCTAGGCCTTGCTGTGCTCATCTACCCAAGGGGGTGGTAGACGTGGCAACTGAGAGATCTACCCATGTCCCCACACTTTGTGAGTTAAAAACGAATTCTTTGGGGGAAAAGGTTCCAACAAACGTGGAATGTCTTTACGTGGGCTTGCCCTGGAATGCCAGACCTCTTGGAGGAGCACTCACAGCTTTATACTGACTCTGCCAGATATCTGGAGCACCACCTCTTGGTTTGCTTTGAGAATTTGTCCACGGAGAGGCACACAAGACACAGAGCTCAATATATTAGTATTATTTTGATGGGATGGGCTGGTGAGACCAAAACATGAATTTCAAAGTCATGGAAACATTGTATTTTTTGTTGTTGTTGAATTCCTGTGTAGGAAGAATAAACATTTCTTTCTCCTCAAGTGGTGTTTATGTTACTCGCCAGAAACATGATTGATAACATGCGGGGTGTGATGGTATATTTATGTGAGACTGACGCAAAGTAATCCCATGAGGAGAAATAGCCCGTAACACAACCATTAAGGATGGCTTGGCCAAAGTGTTCCTTTTCCTCCAAGGAAAAATATATCTTTTAATACCTGAATAATTCATCTATTTTGATTCTTTAGACTAGATTATGACCTGAAGTTACTGCAGTTCTACAGGAAATCAAGTTTGATTTTGTAATATAGTCAAATGAGTACTTTAGAGTGCCATGTCTGAGATCAATAAGGAAGCAGTAACTACATTTACTGTCATATGATGATATTGATGTAAAAACATAATGGTCAAAATTATAAAATCAATTTCATAATTTAATCAGAAATGTTTATTGATACTGTTAAAGTTGAATTCAATAGCTTCTGGTATGTAGTTAATTTCCTACCTGTCAGAAAAATGTATTGAAATGTTCTTTCTTGAAAATGATTGTAGTTAATTCAGTAGAGAAAACAGCAAAGTTTCATGCTAATAAATAGAGATTTCTTCTCTCTCTAACCCTGAGTGGTAAAGGCTGGAAGCTTTTGTTCGGTTCTGTAATCAACCGCTTTTGGGGGATGAAGACCGAGCTTTAACTTTACTGCAAGACTGCAGAAACGAATAGGCAACACTTGTATGGAACTGTGAGACCTATGTGAATATTCAGTAGCCCTTCATGAAATCGTATCTAGTTAAAAAACAAATGAGAAGAAAGAGAAACTTCTACAGATTGGAATTCTTTGATGCTTGTAGTTTGCCACTAGCCAATAGTTTTGATCTTTATTCACATTAAATTGAAAGTATCTTAATTAAAGCAAAAGTCACTTAAAGGAATGTCTATGTGACTTATATGTTTGATATAAAGCTCTGTGGATTATGAGAATCTGTTCAATCCATCCAATTTAAACGAGATGAAGATTAGATTTCCAAATGTTTAGCAGTTCATTCAAATTGTATGAAATGTATGTCATGACAAATGACATAATTTCAAAATCCTGCATGACCCTTAGAAGTTATCGTTTTCTTGCGAAAACCTAATAATTGGTTCCCATTGCATGGTGAATAAAGCTTAGTTTCCTTATAATATCATTCAAGGGTTTTCACTATTTTGGCCAAACTATCTTCTGGCTCAATGTCTTCCTCTTCTGTCACACTCTCCATTTTTGTCAAACTTGCCTTTGAACTTCCTCAAGTAGCCCAGGCTCTTTCTTTGTTGGTGACTATTCACTATTATATTGTCTGCTTAGCACTTTTAGACATGGAATTGTGTTTCATTCTGCCTTGTATCTGCATCTCCTTTTTGGTTATGTGTCTTGACTCTCCAGTTGGGCTATAAGATCTCAAGGGGTTGGTAGTCAGTCCTAAATCCTCTAGAACATTAAGCAATTGAGTGCTTGGTAGTTGCTCTGAGAGTGTTTGGTCAACCGAATGTTCTGTGAAGTTGTTAAGATTAGAGTTCCCAGAGGCAGCATTTTGGAATGCAGCCAAATTCATTCTGTAGATGTGCTTCAATTCAGTGTAATGAATCAGAATGGAAAATCATTCTTAATTAGAATCATAAAATTTCTGCACGGGATAGAACTGTGGGTCTCATTGTACAAATGAGAGAATGAAAACCTAGAAAATTCAAAAAGATATTTATCATCAGAGTCATCATCATACCATAAGTCTTTTGACACCCTATGTTCACCCTTCTGTATGCCAGAATGACTTCTGAAGAACTAATTCTAATTATCCACTGACAATAAGAAAGGGGAGAAAGGTTGCTTTAAAAGTGAACAAAATCCTTTGCATATAAGGTGATACCTCAGATGATCTTTTTAAAATTACTTTTTTGTTGTTCAGTTACAGTTGTCTGCATTTTCTCCCCACCCCTCCTCCACCCCAGCAAAGCCCACCTCCCTCCCTTGTTTCCACCCTCCCCCTTGGTTTTATCCATGTATCTTTTATAGTAGTTCCTGAAAACCCTTCTCCCCACTGTCCCCTCCCCTCTCCTCTCTGGCTATTGTTAGATTGTTCTTAATTTCAATGTCCCTGGTTATATTTTGTTTGCTTTTTTATTTTGTTGATTATATTCCAGGTAAAGGTGAGATCATATGGTATTTGTCCCTCACTGCCTGGCTTACTTCACTTAGCATAATGGTCTCCAGTTCCATCCATAATGATTGATGGCAGAAGATACCAAGAAGGTTTATTTGGATTTCTAGTTATAAATTTTTGAGCTTTGGACATAAAATATTCTTACTTTAACAAGTGAAGCCAGTAGTTCAGCAAAGAACAAGGCTAAACTACCTGAAAAGATATACTGACTGTATTTGGAAACATAATTCATTGGATATGTGTTCTAACCCTAGGTTTGTGTGGGATCTGTCTTTAAGATATCCCCTAATTTCTCTCCAATCGGGCTGCTCCCAACATCTCAGGGCCATCTCCTCCTTCCTGGAAGTTGGCTTTTCCACTTGTCTTGGTTGTTCTTCTAATTTCAAATACTCACATTAAAGAATCTTCCCCCTAAATCTTAAAACACTTATTCACAAAGATATATGCACCACTACGTTCATCAAAACATTATTCATGATGGATAAGACATAGAAATGACTAAAGTATCTTTCAATCAATGATTGGATGAAGAAGATGTGGTACATATATACAGTGGACTACTATTCAACCATAAGGAAAGATGAAATATTGCCTTTGTGACAACATGGATGAATCTTGAGAATATTGTGCTAAGTGAAATAAGTCAGACAGAAAAAGTCAAGAACCATATGATTTTACTCATATGTGGGGTATGAAACTGAAACCAATGAATGAATGAACAAGAACAAGCAAACAAAAATTCACAGACACAGACAACAAGTATGATGGTTACCAGGGGAAAAGAGGGTGGGGCAGCAGTAATGGGTAAAGGGGGTTAAATACATGGTGACAAAAAATATTCAACTTTGGGTGGTAAACACACAGTGGAATATACAGGTGATACATCATAGATTTGTATACTTGCAACCTATTTAATTTTATTAACCAATGTCACCCCAACAAATTTAATAATAAAAAGAATCAAGTCCAAATTTATTAAATGTCAACTAAAAATGTGTCTACAAAAATGTAGGTATTTAGGTGTAAACACATTAATGTATAGGGAAATGTAAGGGTATATTTAAAGCTAGTGTGTCTGTTTTATAGAACTTATATGTTCCAGCAAAACCAAGGCAATTCATCTTTTCCCATTAACTTTCATATATGTTTTTGTGGGGAATAAACAACATATCATTCGGGTTAAGATGACCAAGCAGGATATTTTGGGTTGTTGATGTACACATAAAATATTATATGAGATATAAAGACTATTATAACATTTTTCTGATACAATATCTTACATTCATTGTTGAAGGGTTATTTTGTTGGCCCTATAAGTGCTTTATATATCTCATTTAATCATCACAGTAATATTACAATATCTACATTATGATCTTCACTTAAAAAAGCTTAAGAGCATGGTCTTTGAAGTCAGAGACACCTGGCTTCAACTCCCACTTCCTTTGTTTGTGAGACCTCAAGCAAATTACTCAACTCTTCTAAACCTCAGTTTTTTTTCAGCTATAACAATGAGAAGACAATTAAAAGGCACCTTGTAAGATTAAAATAGAGAATACACATAAAATGTTTAGCCAACCCTAAGCACTTTGTAGGTGCTCAGTAACTGTTAGCAAACTTTGTTTGCAGATGTAAAAACTGAGTCCTAAAAAAATTAAATAACTTGTCCAAGGCCACACAACAAGTAAGTGGAAGAACTGAAATTTAAACTCACATCTCTAGAAAGGTCAGTGTCTGGGACAAGATAGCAGGGGCTCATGAAATATATGTGGAGTGGGCCAAGGCAGGGTAGCTGAGGAATGAAAATAATAGAATACAACAATGTCTGTCTGGAAAAAGTCCAGCCATTGTTAATGTAAGAATGGTTTGTGTGATATCAATGTAACCTGGCAGCCAAGGAGGGTGGGCTGGAGTGTGCATGTGTGAACAATGACTACTTCACTGTACTAGTCAGTGGGGGTGGTAGATGCCATTGAGTGAGCATGTGTACTGTGTGGCCATCATATTAAAAATGACTAAGTGAGTAGAGCAACAAATCTGCATCAAATTTTGTGTCAGGCTTAAACATTCCTCTGTGGAAATTATTTGAATGATTCAGAAGGTTACAGCTATGGGTAACTGGTGAGTGACAGCTTCATCATGACAATGCACCCACTCATGCATCATGTCTAATGAAGAGTCTTTCTGGAAAACATCAGATCACCCAGGTGACTCAGCCCCATTACAGCCCAGATTTGGCTCCCTGTGATTTCTGTCTTTTCCCCAAACTGAAATCACCTTTGAAAGGGAAGAGATTTCAGACTATCCATGAGTTTCTGGAAAATACAACAGAGAGGCCAATGGTGATTGGGAGAACTGTGTGAGGTCCCAAGGTGCCCACTTTGAAGGGGACTGAGGTGTCATTGTCCTATGTACAGTTTCTTGTATGTTGTATCCTCTTCAATAAATGTCTTTATTTTTCATACTACATGGCTGGATACTCTCTGAACAGACCTCGTATATTTGTGTAAGACATGTTGTGAAGAAAAAGATAATTGACACACTGTAACATAGGAGAATGGTCATGAATGACCTCAACATTTAAACCGGGATTAATAGAAAATGGAGGGAGCTATTGGTCCTCTTGGACTAGAGCCCAGGAGCCTAGATTTGGTGCTCCTGAAACTGTCAGTGAGGACTTTCCTCAGCTGTAACAAGAACCATGAGTGAGGGGCCACCCATTCTGGGGCTCTGAAGGCTATAGCTCCTCTGCCACCGTACCAGAAATCCTTAGCAATGGCTGTGCTATTCAAATTAGAAGCAGAGAATAAAACACTCTTCGATTTTCCTCCCACCATCTAATCTTTTTTTAAAATAAGATATTCTATTAATTATGCCATTACAGTTGTCCCCTTCTCCCCTTCATTCCTCTCCACCCTGCACACCCCCTCCTGCCCACATTCCCCCTGTTTAGTTCATGTCCATGTGTCATAAGTTCTTTAGCTCCTACATTTCCCACACTACTCTTGCCCTCTCCCTGTCGATTTTCTCCCCACCGTCTATGCTACTTATTCTCTGTACCTTCTCCCCACCCTCTCCTCCTTCCACTCCCCTGTTGCTAACCTTCCATGTGATCTCCATTTCTGTGGCTCTGCTCCTGTTCTAGCTGTCTGCTTAGTTTGCTTTTGTTTTTATCTTCTAACAGTTCTTCTACCTGGCAGAACACAAGAAGCCAGATGGCAAGGGTATCTGGGAAATGTAGTTTGTAGGCTTCCAGCCACAAAAGTGTGGAGGAAAAAACAGGCAGGCTGTGGGCTGAGAAACAAAAGGTAAATAAGCAGCACAAGAGGAAACATTAAAAGAATTAGGAGCTTCAGGAGGAAGGAATGGTTTTAGAGAAAATAAGTTGTTTTCATTATGGATAACTTACATCACCAGAGAAAGGCAAATGTGTCTGCTGTTAAAATGCATTAAAAATAGGATGCGTTATCTGGTGGGAAAGACCTGTAAAAGTTAATTAAATTCCATTACCTATGATCATGTTTAACATTAAGAGAAAAGCTAGTTGAAGTAAAATAAAATAAATATAACAACTGGTAATATGTATATATCAGCCTCTCCATATGTCTCCTGTTATCAGGTGCTATATAACAGAATTACACTTTCATTCATCTGAAGACCTCTAATAATTGAAAAGTCACTAGAATGAGGAAGATCTGTAGGTGCCTGAACTGCAATTTTGTCTGTTTCCTTTTATACATACATAGAGTATCTCTTGGGAATGGAACACTGATGCTTTGCCAGGCTACCAGGCTTTATCAAACCGTGATGGTAAAGCCCTCGACTTTTTCCCTTATACCCTAGAAGAAAATGTGTAACTACTACTGATCACTTTCTGAGTATTTCTTTTTCTCTAGGTTCAATCTTTCTCACACTACTTGCTTTCCTCTCCTCTCTGTGTTCAGTTAAAACAGAAAACACCTGTATGATGAGACTTTCAGACAGTTCTGTAAGCAGTCTAGGAGTGATCTTTGGCAATTTTCTACATCACAATGCTCCCTTTATCTGCAAACTTGAACTTGTACAATCAAGTTCAGAACTTATACCTCATGGGGCTAGGTTTCTAACAAATAATTTCCCTATTACATTTTTAAATTGTTTTGAATAGAAGATAGTCCTTTCTGGTTTCATCAATATGATCTTCACCCTATGACTGAAAATTTTAGTGACCCTCCCTTTTAAATTTCCATTGCCTTCCTTTGTAATTATGGGCCACATATAGCTAAGAGCATGTGGACTTTTTATCCTTGTATCAATTGTCTATTTCTTTGCCCATGTGGAAACATATATCAAGTTCTTTCCTTGCTTTGAAGACTTTCCTGACAATACCAACTTGTAGTGATCTCTGCAGCCTTTGAAAAAAGTGGCTTTATAAATATCCAGGCTTCATGTCACAATTAGTTAGGACTAAACTAAAAAAGAATTCCTACTCTCATTTATCTAAGGAAACAGAGGAGTGATGATGAGTAGGCGGAGTAAAAGGGCTTTATTCATCCCTTGTCAGCTTCCCATCTACAAAGAAGTTTCCTCCTCATCTGTGCTATAGCCCTTGGTTCTTTAGTTCATATCCTGGTTTCTACTGTTCAAGATCCTCCATACCCAGTTCCTCAAATCTGTTGCCAATAGCTGGATGAAGAACCTTCACAGTGGCTAGGATGGATCACAGTGGGGCTCACCACTGTCTGTGTTTCTCCTCCTCTTTCTGGTCATGTTCTCCATCCCTATTGAATGTAGCTGGACCTGTGACACTGGTTCTGGATAATGGGATATAAATAAATAGATTCCTGGCCTCTAAAACATTTGCTTTCTTGCTTTCCTATTTTTCTTGGGCAGATGCAGAGGATTGAATGGGGTTCCAATCAGAACCACTTACTAGGTATAGTCTGAATCCTTGAATCTTGCCTGGAGCACAGCTGGCCGACCTACACCGAGAGAAAATTAACTGTTGTTGTATTAAGTAGATGATAAGTATCATCTTCATCACCAGTCATCATCATCATCTTCTTCTTCTTCTGCATCATCATTATAGTCAGTCTTACATATCTGACTAACGAAAATACATATATCTTGAAGAATACTCATTGGATAAATTAGGAAACATTGCCTTAAAGAGATTAGTTTGTTCACAGGCCCACAGTTAGTAAGTAGCAAACTCAGATCTGCGATATTAGACTTAAGTTATTTCAAACGGCAATCTGATCACCACCATGGCTCTGGAAGCAGGATACCTGAGATGTGTTAGGTTGGTGAGGAAGCCCTGCTAACTGCTTGGTGGAAGACGGAGGAAAAATGTGAGATGAGATGCGCCTGACAGGTATCAGGCAGAAGAGGAGGAAGCTTTGTAAGAGAGTTGCAGCGAAGTTTTTCAGCCTCCTTACTTCTCTAATAACCCTAATTGAAAGGTATCGACCACACATTAATAACCTCCACCTGCACCTGCCTAGCAAGACCAACTCCTGACTCTTATGCAAGCAGAAAACCCAAAATGGGGATTCCAAGGACATAGTCCAAGAGGGACAAGGCCTCTCCCTGAACTTTATGAACTGGATAGGAGCAGGAAGAAAGGTCAAGGGTGCCAGACTCCCACTTCAAGAATATTCAAATTGAGTCTGAATTTTCCGCTGGATAAATTTAGGAAACGCTGTCATTTTTTTCCCCTATGAGATGAAAGTAACATAAAGAAGAGACAATGTACATGTCCTCCTTTGTTCTTTAAATTTCATGGCTTTTCTAAGCATCTGGTTTAAACTGGTATATGAGAGCAAGCAGCCAAAAAATGACAATTTTTTAGACTGTAGCCCACTGATATCAGATTTATCACTTTGATCCAGCAGGGTTTCGGGGCTTCTAGTTTTGCCTTTCTACTCTCCATTCTTGCATCTGGTCTCCTGGGCTTTAACCACTGTTTTGAGGACTGATTAGGGATCTTTAAATTTCAGCTTTACACCCAACTCTTAACTTTGCTCAAACTCTGCTTTTTGGAAGCAAATTTCTTCCTTCAGAATGGAGCAATGACATCTCCCACCCCGCCATCCCCACTCCATCCTTCCTCCCCTGAAAATTGCACTCTTCTTGTCAGGGAGTAAAGATTATGACAGTAGAGCACTACTAAACATAAGACACTGTGGCTTTAAAACACATTCAGATTTAAGTGCTTCCTTACGTGCTAGAACCTACACCATTTGTCACAGACTTAGAGCAAATGACCACTCTTCAGATACCATCAGTGATACGGAACAGGAGCTCAGCCAGAGAGAGGGTTAGTGCCTTTATCCTCACAATCCAAGGCAAGCTCACTCTTTACTGATGATGATATTTGGAACTTGATGGAACACCAGATGTCCCAACAGTCTTTCCTTGATGTGAAGCTTCTATGATCAGAGAGCTAAGTGGCTATATTTGCATATGAAACTGTTTTCTATGGCAGTGCTGGGAATGTTAAGTGGTGATATTCCGTGGAACTGTGGAGGCTTGTGTCCTTAGCAATGATTTAGGAAGACCTGTTGCAAATGACTACAGTTATATTGGCAAGCTGCGTAGCTGGTGGCCTTGATATGGTCTTTAGGAGTATCTCTCAAGCCAGCTAGAACTTACAGTACTGGATCATTCTCAGTGCCTCAGAATGAGTTAAAAGAATATAAAAAAACCTTACCCAAAAGGAACTCTCAGTCTAGTTATGTAGGTAAGACATACACACAGGAACATTACAAGGTGACACGCAAGCAAGGGGAGAGTGTGGGGCAGACTCGTACCTGAGCACTAAAGTCGTTGGAAAGAAAGCCAAAGGCATTCTGCTTGGGTTCCCCTCCATGTACTCAGAAATCCCCGAATAAAGTAAAAAGAGGCACCACTCTTTGTTGTTTATTTTCAATTTTCAGATGAGGTAGTCATAATTTTCAGAGCTGACAATAAACCAAATGTGGTTGTTTCAAATACGCAAGGATGAAAAATTAACTATGTCTTCTTTATTGGAGAATTTGAATGGTACTTCTAGAATATACACCCCTCAGAATGTCCTATGTCTATTCCACCTTAGAGTTTGGGACAGTCCCTAAATCTTTAGTCCTCGAAGGCATCAAATGTCACCATTTGTTTTATCTTCATGCCTCTATTCATGTGTACTTATGTTAGGATTTCTATTTGCCTGAGAGGTCTTTGTTTTTGTGGAAGAATCCAAAGTAGTTAAAGGTTTACCCAGAATAAATTTTTATGATCGACTTGATTGGATCAACAAGTATCAGGCAACCTGAAAATATTAGCTCTGATGAAACTTTTGACTGTATGTAATTCTGTTGTGATCTTGGAATTTGTTTCTCTCAGACCCTAGACATGAATGCTATAGAAACACAAGAGGAATGAATGGATCATAAGCCAAATACAGACACAGAAATGAGGAACAGTGCAAAAACACTGCTCGGGTTCTGAAACAATGAGGAATTCTCCTAAGGGATTTCAGACAATGTGGAGAAACAGTTACCAAAGCCGCAGGAATGCCAGGTTTAAAGCCCAGGCTACAGAATCTGAGTTTAAAGAGATGATGATGGATTACACAATTCTTTCCTAAGACCCCTCTCAGAATCCCCTGGTGAAAGAAGCCCCAGTGAACACGTTTTTCACAAGGCTGCGTGAGTAACTGAGAATGAGCAAAGAGAGGGAAGGAAGCTGAAACTAGAACTAGAGAGAATGAACTATGAAGATAGGCTCAGTTCCTTAATCTTTTAAAGATATTTTCCAGGTGGATCGACTGAGCTGTGTAACATTTCCAAACATGTAGATAAATCTCCCCATCTATCATGATGTCACCAATGACCCTAAAAATCTGCAGTTTGTGGTTCATCATGAAAACATTTCATGGATGCTTTATTATTTTTCTTGAAGGAGGGTAAACTTAGGTTTTTGGAATTTGGGGCTTGCTCATTATATAAGGCTTGGGCTGAAGTGCAAATGTGTTTGAAGTCAACCTTCAGCATGAGGATGTTTGATTGTAAAATTACAAGGCCCTTTATTAAATTTAAAATCATGGGTTACGTGATGAATGGCCTGCATTCCATCCCATTGTTTAAATTCATCAAATAGTCACTCTGGAATTATTTTTTACAACTGGGATGACTTCATTTGTGTTTGTTTTCTCTTTCTATTAATCCATGACAAACTGTGAAATTTGCCATTTTTACCATAACCAGGCCATGAAATTTGTCATCTCTCTCTGTAATTTACATGGAGCCTTGACTGTATACAGATACATTTCAGGCAGGATGATTGCTTTCTATCCGATGCAGAGGACAGAACAAAGAATACACACAGAGTAGAACACAAACAAGTTCAGAACAGACACGAGGAAGGGCTTTTTTCTCTTTTAAAGATTTTATTTATTTATGTTTAGAGAGAAGGGAAAGGAATGAGAAAGAGAAGGAGAGAAACATCAATGTGAGAGAGAAACATCGACTGAATGTCTCTCGTCTGCATCCCCACCTTGGATGAAACAGAAACCCAGGCATATGCCCTGACTGGGGATTGAACCCTTGACCCTTTGCTTTGTTAGGTGATGCTCAACCAACTCGGTCAGGGGCTTTCTCTTTTTTCTTCAATACTGTAAAATCTGCTAAAATGTTCCAACTGCCTCCTAGGGAAAAAGGTTGATGGGACAAACTAAGGCACTATTGTCAAATACAAGAAAAAATGAAATGACACTCCAAAGAGAAGGATAAATGTAAAAGAGGACGTGTTTTTACAAACTAGAATGAGTTGAAGGGATGTGATGGGAAGTTCTATGAGTAATGTCATCAGAAGGCAGTTGGAAGTGGAGATTCAGAGGCAGGCCACCATAGCAGTATAAGAGTTTTAAAGTTTGTTCAGAAGCTATTGTTCATGGGATGGTAAATTACCCCTTCTATTTCCACCTCCTCTTCCCCAGAATTGAACATAAATTAGTTTCTTCCAAGTCAGATGGATGAGCATTGCCCGGAACAATTTGCATTGAAAATTACTGGCCATTGTGCAATAAAGTTCTTGTATCTGTTTCTAATAATCATCTTCTTGGTTGGGGAAAGGAAGGAATTAAAACAGTTCTCACTGTCCACTCATCTGTTTTGAAAAATTCAGCACTTTCTTTGCACCCCTGACTCTGGCAAGTTAGGTTATTATAACTGTGGCATTAGTTAACTGACCACTGCAAAGAAAGTCACTAAGCCGAGTGGACATGCTGTTTTTCCACCATGGATATGACTTTGGTGCTGTGAAATTCTTCTGAAGAAGGAAAATGGTAGCTTTGTGGATATGAGGTTAGATGTAAACGGCTTGGGGAAGGAAGAGACCTCTAAGCAATGCCTAGTTCCCCAGTGTTTCCCTCTCTTCCTGAGCAGAAGGGAAGTGGGAGAGCAGGTGGATATCACATAACTGCACAAGCCCCAAGAGACTGAAAGGGAATGAGCCTTGGGGTCTGCCAGAGTGCGTTTAGGCATTTTTCTCTAGTGAGAGAACACTTTTGTTTTCTAGGATACAGAGTGATTTATTGAAAGTGGATTGTCACTTCTTTTTTGGTTTAGATATAAAGTGAGAGATGGTTACACAGAATGGAGTCAAGCCATTGCATTAGCTGACTTGTGGTTCTCTTTGCTCATGGTGAGTAAGGATTGCATGGATGGGAAACCTTGAAGGCATACTTAATTATTTATTTTATTTCCTCTTTCACTTTTACTTCTATGTCACTGAAAAAATATGAGGGCCTCATTCCCTCAGTTCTGTCAGTATCACATAAACCTCCTGCTATGGCTCATTCTTACTTCTTTCCCACCTCTGGAAGAGGCAAAATAAATAAATGCCTGATCTTAATGCTCATTTTAGAAAATATAGAAAAGGGAAAAAATAGTGCAAAGAATTCAACCACACAAAACCTTCTTATGTCCCAGGAATAATCACTGTTTAAATGTTGACATGCTTCCTTCCAGTTATTATTTTGTGCCCATAGTTTTACATAGTTGAAACCAAATTACATATAGAAATACAAATGATATTTATTAACTTATTTTTTCATAAGTTTTTTCTGTAACATTATAATCTCTTCAAAAGTGTAATTTTTGATAGCATTATTTTATCCCATTAAGTAAATGCATCAACATTTCCTTTAGATTTCTTGGGATTAAACCTTTCTTTTCAGTTGCATCTATTTTTATGACTATAAATACTGCAGTGCTCATCTTTGTGCATATATCTTTGGATGCATTCATAACTGTTTCCTAGGACAGATTTCTAAATAAAAAATGACTAAGTAAAAGCACATGGTTATTTCAAAAGACTCATTTTTACCAAATTGCATTCCACTATGGGTGTACCAATTTACATGAATAACAGCTTATTGGTGACATTAATAATAGCTCACCCTTGCCAGCATCGAATGTCCTCACTTTTTTTTTAAAGAACTCTTACTTTGATAGTTAAAAAGAAATGGTATGCTGTCTTGCATTGCACTTTTGTGATCACCAGTGAAGCTGAACATTTTCCTGTTTCCTTTATTCAGTCATCTATCATGGTACTGTGGCACCAGGACAAGGTGCTTTTCAGGCCTCCTGCTACAAGAGCATCCCTGACTGAGGGCCCCAACTGCTGCACTTGGCAATGCATTGCTGTATTCATATGAAGGCCACACCACTTATGGGCTGCTTCTACCAGTGACTCAGTACAGTTAGGAAGACCCATTCTTGGGAGACACAGAACTCTTTGTTGACCAATTTTGCCTCAAAGACTCCCCTAAGAATTTTTGACCCTTCTTTAGTCTGTAACGTGGTGGTCTACAGTGTCTCCCCAAATCTTTGATGGTCCTTCCAGCCTACTCAGTTCTCTCCTTATTTTCTTTCACATAGGCGGTTCCCCTAATGTTATAGATTGAATTGTATCCTTGCCCAGTTCATAGGTTGAAGACCTGCCCTCCAGTACCTCAGAATATAATTGTATTCAGAAATAGGATTGTTGCAATGTAACTAGGAAGGTGAGGTCACACTGGAGTTGGATGGGCCCCTAGTCCAAAATGACTGATATCCTTATATAAAGAACATGTGTAGACAGATGCTTATAATGGGAAGACAAGTGAAGACACAGGGAGAGTGCCATCTATAAGCCAAGGAACACCAGAGGCCACCAGAAAATAGAAGAAAAGTATGGAACACATCTTTCTGCAGAGCCCTCAGAAAGAACCCAGTCAGCTGACACCTGGATTTCCAACTTCTAGCCTCCAGATCTGTGAGACAAAAAAAAAATCCTGTTGTTTAAGCCACCTAGTTCATAGTATGTCATTACGGTAGCCCCAGGAAACTAATGCACCTCATAAAATGGTCCCATTTTTAATCCTGCCTTATTGTCTGCTTCTTGGGCACTTAGAGAATCTTTTTTTTCTAAAGTTTTTACCTATTTGTTTTTAGAAAGAGGGGAAGGGAAGGATAAAGAGAGAAATATTGATGTGAGAGAGGCACATTGATTGGTTGCCTCTTGCATACACCTTGACTAGGGACTGGGCCCCACAACCCAGGCATGTGTTCTGACCAGGAATCCAGTGGGTGACCTTTCACTTTGTAAAATGATGCCCAACCAACAGAGCCACACCATTCAGGGCAAGAGAATCTTTATATGAACTTTTTATGTATTGACTAATAACTCTCTGTCATGTTCTTGCAAATATTCTTCTAGTTTTGCATTTTAATTTAGTTTTTATTATTTTAATGGACAAATAATGTAAACTTTCATGTGTTTAAATGATAAATGCTCACATGGGTTCTCTCTCTCCTTTCCTCCCTTGCTTTTTGCTCTCTAGGTTTTTTACTTTCAAGTCTTTCCCTACTAGACGGTCAGTGCATACCAATTTGTTGTGAGGTATTTTCCCCCTAGTTTTTAAGATTTAGACTTACATATATTGAGAAATTAGTTTGTGCATGTTGTGAAATAGAAATTCTATGGTATTGCAACCAGTTTTTAAATTTCTTTTCTCTTTCAAATATGTTTAGCTGTTCTTATATAAATGCATTCTTTCATACAAACTCTCGAAACATTTTTTTTTTCAAGCATGCTAAAAGAAAGAAAAATAGCATTGGAGATTTTATTGGATATGTTTTGAACAAACAACTCAATTTCTCAAATAATAAGATTAAAACATTTAGTTGTGCCATCTGAGAACATTATGTCTCCAATTACTCAATAATTAGTTTATATTTTTCAGGAACTATTTCATGTTTTCTTTACATAGGTCTTGTGCATGTCTTGCTAACATTATGTTTGAGTATTTTATGGATTTTTGCTTTTATAAATGTCATAGTTTTCATGATATTTTCTAACTAGCATGGAGAAAAGTTATTCATGCTAGTCATGTCAGATTCAACCACTTTGACAAAAATTCCTTATTAATTTCAATTTTGGAGACTTAGCACATTTTTGGAGGAATATTCTTCATGGCAGTAAATCTTATAGAAACTTGGGCTGTGAGAGCTGGAAGGATCTAAAGGTCATCTTACCCTCTCATGATATAGATGATTCACCAGGGAGGGAGCCAGCCTCAGCACCGAGCTCTAGACTGTAAAAGGAAGGCCCTGGGAAGCCCCACCTCAGCTTCATGAAGACTCTGAAATCAAAGATCAGACAGTTCAACATTTGTGAATAATTACGGTAATAAAATAACAGTAACCATTTATCCGGGTTCAGGTACTTGCTAGGTGCTTCACATGGACTCTAATTTTATTCTCACAATAATCATTTGAAACACATTTGTTCAGACACACTAGCAGACATATGTAACCAGAATGTCTGTCCTCTTCTCACTCCACCTGGCTGTCCCTCTGTTCAGTCCTTTTTAGGGGTAGGAGGCTACGGCCAGGTGACTTCTTAGGGTTCTGTGTTAGGGTACTTGGTTACTATGAGTGTTAGTCCATTATTATTCATTGAAAAAGTTGATTCAGGTTTTTGTTGCAGAGAACAGATTTCTCATGGGTTACCCCTACACAAAAACCAAAATAATAAAAAAATCATAACTGTTTAAAAGATTTCATTGGCTATATCTGAATGCCATGTCAACAACAGTTCAACTTTTAACTATATTTTGAGCCTATTCTATGTACCCTATTGATGGCTTTTTAAAAACTTCATGATGGTTTTTAACCAGCAAGAGTTTACTCTAGAGTCATACAAACCTCATGATGGAAAGGACTTAGATATTGTCTGTTTCAGCCTACTATCTGTTATGCCCCATTGATGAAAGCTTAGTCAGTCTCTTCTGGAACAGCTTTCTAATTGATAAAAAGTCCCTCCTCTCTGAAGTCTGTCTCCTTGTGTCTTCTACCCACCTCTACTCAAGTGCCTTTTGTAGTCACACAGGATAAGTTAAATTTCCTTAAAAGTCAGAAGACAACCACAGTGTGCTGCACTTATATTTCTCAGCAAATCTCTTCTCTTTTCTGGTCTTCAGTTTCCTCAAGCACTTGTCATGTGAGCCTCTTCTCCTTCCTGCTCTCCATTGTGGGCTTCTTTGTTAATATCCCTCTTAAAATGTAGGGTCTAGTACTGTAAAGAGTAGTTATAATATGTTCAAATAGTACACACTAGAGAGGATGTGTTGTATCATTTGATGTGGACACTGTACTTCTATTAATGTAGTCAAAAGTCCCATTAGTTTTTTAGCAATTGAATTACATAGTCAGCAATCTCACTTAGCATGGATCTTTTGATTCTCTACTCTGCTATGGGAACTCCTTTATAGGTAACTTGCTGCTTTTCTCTTGCTGTTTGTATGATTCTCTCTTTACCTTTAATCTTGGCATTTAAACTAGGATATGTCTTGATGTGGTAATCTTTGGATCCAACTTCATTGGGACTCTCTGTTCTTCTTGGACTTGCATATCTATTTCCTTCACCAAATTGGGAAGTTTTCTTTCATCATTTTATCAAATAGATTTCCAATTCTTGTTCTTTCTCTTCTCCTTCTGGCACCCCTGTGATGCAAATGTTGAACATCTTGAGGTTGTCCTAGAGGCTGCTTATACTATCCTTATTTTTTTATTCCTTTTTCTTCTTGTTGTTTTGATTGGTTGTTTTTTCTTCCTTATATTCCAAATCATTGATTTGATCCTCAGCTTCATCCACTCTACTTTTGTTTCCCTATAAATTGTTCTTTATTTCAATTAGTGTATCCTTCATTTCTGACTCAATCTTTTTTATGCTGCTGAGGTCCTCACTAAGTTCCTTAAGCATTATAATGAAGAGTGTTTTGAACTCTGCAACTGATAGGTTGCTTATCTCTATTTTGTTTGGCTCTTTTTCTGGAGTTTTGGTCTGTTCTTTCATTTGGGCCTTGTTTTTTTAATCTTCTCATTTTGGCAGCATTGCTGTGTTTGTTTCTATGTGTTAGATAGAGGCTCTTTGACTCCATATCTTGGTCGTGTGACCTAATGTAGTAGGTGTCCTGTAGGGTCAAGTGGCATAGCCTCCCCGAATACCCAAACTAGGTATTCGAGGTGTGCCCTTCATGTGAGCTGAGTACACCCTCCTTTTGTAGTTTTACCTTGGTTGCTGTTGACAGATCAATGGGAGGGATTTGCCCAGGCCAGTCAGCTGCAAGGATTGTCTGTGACTATTTACCTCTGCCTTCCATGAAGGATCAGCTGTGCAGGGGCAGGGTGGCGGTGTTCTGAAGTGGTCTGTAGCTGTCCACTGGGTATGCTGGCCCTGGGGTTTCCTGAGTGGTGCA
>PVKM010014777.1:0-21160 GCA_004027735.1 Carollia perspicillata | reverse complement strand
CAAGCACAAGAAGATGCTAAGTCTTTCTGGAAAAATTCCAAAACCATAATTTGGCAGTATTGAGGCAAAGTGGGAGAAATAGCGTTTGGGGAAATGGTGACAAGGAGATGCACAATCAAGTGTCCAGATTCCGGGCTGTGACTTCAGCCCACGGGCTTTTTTCTTGCTGCTCTTGGGCAGTTTCCGTTACATTACCTTCACCCCTGGTGTCTTGTGACATTAATACTTTACCGAAGACTTTTAGAAATTCAGTTTGGTCATATGCTAGGTCCTTCTTACCTGTATGGAAGGAGCTGTTAGAATTTACTCTTTATATACCTCTTTAATTGTCTTATCTTTAATGACTAAAGTAAAATTTGGTCCTTTAACAAGTAATCTGATTTGCTGGTTCTTGATTTAACCTGAGAACATCTTTAAGCAAAGCTCGTTATAAAGTGAGTTAAAGTGTGGCTCATTAGCCTGGAGCCTGTGAAGGGTGTTGCAGCTGCTGCAGTGAGACAAGCAGGCTTTGTTTGTATTGAACCACAGCAGTGTCTGGTGCTCTTCCTTGCTCTCTATTTAGCACTCTATCTTTATCTAATCTTTAACAAAGCATAGTCTGTTCAGGCAGCTTGTAGTAAACACAACAAATCAGCTATCCTTCTGGAAGGTGGCAGCAGTATAGAGTGCCTAAATATTTATTTCAAATATAACATATCCTGTGGTCCTCTACATCCAAAGATTTTCCAGTTTAAAATATCCGTGACCATATAATTCACATGGCTTTTGCAATAAGAGGCCATGCAAATGGACTCAAGTGTCACTGTCACTACCAAGACAGTGTAAACCACACAGCTGGCCCTCCCAGCAATGGCATAAAGGAGGGAGAGCACTTGGCTTTGAGCAGAATCGCCACAGTGATTGTGCATATTGGTAGGGATCCCTTGCAGTATGGATGGCTACAAACAGTGGTATGGTAGACAGAATAAGCCGGGTTACCTACAGTAACAAACAGCTCCAAAGTCTCAGTGTCTAAACACAACAAAAGTTGAGTTGATTATTCACTCGCACTAACTACTCAGCATGGGTTGGCAGGGAGATCCTACTGCATCTCCACGTGCTCTTACAATTACTTCAGCTGAGAGAAATATAGTGAACCACACACTGGCTCTTAAAGCCTCTGCTTGTGACACATGTCACTTCTCTTTCCATTTCATTAGCTAACACAAGTCACATGTCCACACTTAATTACAAAGGAAACAGAGAAATGTGATCTTACCACATATCCAAAAGGAGGAGAGAATGGAAATGTTTGGAGCAACTCTAATGATTACGACCGAGGGTCCATTTAAAAGGACTCCAGTGCCACGCTTGTGTTCTAGTAGCTCTCAAAAGAGATCAGGAAAAATGGTGTCTGCATTTATTCATCTGGTAACCACCCTTACAACTCAGGTGCCTTATTTCCAGAAATGGATGTTGTGGACAATTCTCTAAAGAGAAAAGAAGTAAGTTCTAACTCTTTCATGTGGGTTCACTATATTTTCATCTATAAAAAATTTTATAAACCATGGATACCATTATTGAGAAATAGCAAAAGAGAGAGAATGATTCTCAGAAGCTTCAGAAGTGAAACATGACTCCAGGTAGTAGATAGACACTGTCTGAAGAGCCTACTCTTTTCTGAGTATTGTCCTTTTGTTCTACATTTGAATCATATGTTAAAACTGGTGGGAACCTGGAAGCCATTCTGTTCAACAGGACACCCTTTCCAAGACAGAGCGGGTTGGATCACAGTGGACATCTGGCCAGAGCTGGGCCCGAGTCTCTTCCCTAGGAATGTGGAGTTTGGACTAATAAAGACACTTCCAGGAAACAAGAAGTTTGACTAATTTGTCTGGGTCATCTATTGATTAGAGGTGTAACTGAGACTGTTAGTGCTCCCTAATTATCCATACACTTCTGTTTTCCAGTCTTCCTGCAGGTAGATTGGAGCCATGTGACTAAATCCTAGCCAATGGGAAATAAACAGAAGTGATTCCAACCACTTTCAGGTTTGGCTATTGAAAATAACCCTGAAATCATTTCACTTTCCGTTTCCCCAGCAATGACCTTGGAGGCCACATGTTCCAGATGGCTTAGTTATATGATGAAAGGCTTCCCATCCCAGAGAAAATTGTGACATGAGTGAGGAAAGAAATTGTTAAGGTTTAGAATTTATTTCTTGATTCAGCATATCTTAGATTATCCTAACATAGCACCAACATAGGAGTGGCCTCATTCTGCTAAGAAGCAAAGAAAAGCTCATCTTCAAAGAGGAAGAGAATGATGTATAGGAGCAGAGAGGAGCAGAGATGAGAAAAAGAGAACCTTGGTCCTTCCAATTCCTGGCTCCAATCCCTTCTTGAAGCAAACCGTATGTCTGTCCTTGGCTTCTGTGATTCTCTTATATCCTTATTGTAGTAAGCTTCTTGTTTTTAGTAAGCTGTACCAAAAAATCTTTGTCTTTTGCAACTAAAAGAGTTACAACTAATACCTCTCACATCTTAGTGCTTCGGTTCATTCTTTAACTCATTATACTACGAAGACAACTAGCAAGTTAATAGATATGGTTCTGACTTCTGTTTCAGATTCCTTCATGCCAGGAATGCCAAGATCTAGAGCAAAATCTTTCCAGATGGGATTCCATAAAACAGTCAACTCTTAACACACAATTCCAGAATTACAGAGCATCTCTATTTATACAAAATGTAAATTAAGGTAGATAATCTTTTCAGTTTTATTGGTTACAAATAACCAGCTGACAAGTTACTCAGCTTCTACAATTGTAGCAAAATTCTAGAGCTATCAAGAAAGGGTTGCTTGTTCAAGAAGAGCTAAGGAATTGATTGGCTGCTCAGAATCTGTGCCAACTTCCTTTCCGCAGGCAGACTAAATAGTGGTTACCTTTTATAGAAAAAGAGCCATCATCTTAGGGGGGAATAAAAACCTTTCTCTGCTGTGAACAAGCTGAACACAATCATAGAAACTGCAGACTAAAGAGGTTTAGATGACAAGATATTGCTGATGCCTAGTGCCTTCAAAGGCATTCCAGGAAAGGTGAAGGCATAATTATGACTAACAATAACTCGTGTTTCTTCCAGGATGTTACTCACTGGACCAATGGATCATTTGAGATATATGTCAGTGAGTCAGCTCATATTGTTCGGCACAAAGATCCCAGGTCCCCAAGCTCTTTGAATTAAACTGAGTTCCTGGGGAAGAAGTAAAGGCAGTAAAGCTTTCATGGCAAAAATGCACAAACAAGTAAATTTTGCCCTGTCAGTTTCCCCATCCACTTCTTGACCCTACATATCTGAGCACAATGAAATTATCAAGGCCAATGACGAAAATCTCAAGCATACCCTTCAAAAGATAAAGGATCCAGAAGAAGGAGAAAGGCAGAGACAGCAGGAGGAACCAGAGTCTAACAACTCACCCAGCTCTGGAAGGACATGAATGTATACGTTTATGTTGTAACTTATATGATACAAGGATATAACAAACCCAGTAAAAATAATAATAATTACAAATAAAAAGGAGGTTAGATTGGATGGTCTAAGTTCTTTTATTGGGAATTCCATGATGAAAGTACTATGTGCACGGATACAACTCAAGGGCCAGATGAAATTTATCCTATGATAATGGCATTGGCATTTTTAATTCTCACCTGAGGATGAGTTTATCAATTTTAGAGAGAAAGGAAGGAAGAGAGAAACAGAGAGAAAAAAACATCAATATGAGAGAGAACATCGATCAATTGCCTTCCATACATGCCAGGATTGGGGATCGAACCCGCAACCTTCTGGTATACAGGATGGCACTCCAACCAACTGAGCCAGCCATGCAACCAGGGCCAATTATTTTATATTTTACTGTATTAAGCATTTAGAACAGTTTATTAAAGTATAGGTATAGTTTAAAGAAGAATAAAGACCCAATACCCATGTACTTATCACCTAGCCTAGTCTAATAATAAAATAATTATATTTGGGTTCTCCTCTGCTCACTCCTCGTCAATGACCACCCAGAGGTTATTACTAATTCACATATTTGTGTTTATCATTTCCTGCTTTCTTTATGGTTTTACCACCTATGTTTATGTATCCAAACAACATATTTAGTTCTGAAAATTTGGTAGCTGCATAAAGATCAAAGATACACTATTAATTGAAAACTCAGGGATGAAGACAACAGAATCTCTTGTTGACAGCTTCCCCAAGAGTTTATGAGAGCCCTTTCTGGGGAAGTGAGTAGGCAAGGTTATAAGCTAGTCCTTAGCAAACACTGGGTATGCTCTGCATACTCAGGGCATCTGTCAAGGCTGCCAGGTGAGCCTGGTACTGGAGTCAGGTAGACATAGAGAGGGTATGGGTTTCTCTCTATTCTCTACCTTAGCTTCGGCTCTCAGAGGTAAGTTTTAGCAGAAAGTTTGGTGAGATCAAATGTGTCCCTAGCTGATTCAGGTATCAGGGCATGGGGAGAGAACAGAAACTTAGTCAACAAATGATCATGACACAGGTAAGAATCTGGACAAGGCCTATTCAAGTACTGTGTCCTCGGGTTGAAACAGACAGTAAAGTAACAGTGGAAATACAGTGGAAACTTGGCTATGACAGCCACCAACGTGTCTGTCTCTTGAATCTCATGGCTCCTCTCTAGGATAGTTGTCCTCTGTGTATGTTGATAGTTGTTCTGAAATCTCCTTTACTGTCCTCATGGGAATTTCGTTTGCCTTTTTCCTTAGTTGGATCACCTGGGTTATTTTTTTTATGCAGGGCTGAAATGCATAATTTGTGAAAAATGAAAATGCAGAGTTCCTTGTTTAAAAATTATTAATAATTTCAAAATGCTGACATCAGAGCATTAAACTAAGATGTGCTTTTTACATGTGGAACACTGTGTGACTGACTGTGTGGGTTGATGGCCATAAAGCCAGCCCTGCTCATAGCCCATGTCTTCCTCTTTCCTGGTTTACTCTGTTGTTTTTGAGGAGCACATTCTCTAGTAGTCTTTTGAGAAAGGGTACATGACCAATAAATCTTTGAAACTTTAACATCTGAAAATGTCTTCATTCTGTCTTCATGCTTGAATGCAAGCCATTCTATGGCACAACACTGTATTCTGAATGTTGTTCCCTGGAATTGTGCAATGAAATAGTTCTGGTTAATTGATGTCTTGGCTGGATATAAAATTCTACATTGGAAATAATTTTTCTTCAGAACCTTAAAAGTATTGTTTCATTGCCTTCTTGTTTATGGTGTTACTGTGAAGAAGTCTGAAGTTATTTGGGTTTTTAATTCTCTATATGTGTTTTTATTCCTTTCTAGGAGCTTATATAAGTTATCTTTGCTCCAGAGTTCTGAAAATTTGAAATGTACCTTTGTGGTGGTCTATTTTCATCCACTCTTCTTGTGACTCTAAAAGCCCCATTGATCTGATAATTCATGTTCTTCAGTTCTGAGAAATTTTCTTGAATTATTTCACTGGTAATTTTCTCTGCTCCATTTATATTTTTCTCTTTTTCGGGAGCTCTTATTATTTGGATGATGAACCTTCTAGAACATACCTCTCACATTCTTACTCTTTTCCCTTTGTCTACATTTTAGTCCACTTTCTGAGAAAATCCTTTACCTTACATTTTAGCCCTTCTATTTTTTTATTTCATGATTGTTTTTAATTTCTAAGAACTCTTTTTTGTTCTCTAAATGAACCTTTCTTACAATACCTTATTTTTGTTTTACACATGCAGTGTTGTCTATTATCTGAGGATACAGGAATCCTCCCTGCATAGTCACTATTTTTCCATGTTGCCTTTTTCTTATATTTATTGAGTCTCTATCTTCTTCACTGGGGACTCCTCAGATATTTAGTTACCTTTGTTTTTTTGCACTTGATAAATAGTGGGAACTAAAAACATAAAAAGTACTGAGCAAAAGGTTAGGGCTTGCCAACTTTAAACTTTAAGGTGATCTGGGTGGGCTATTTCTTGGGGCACCTCTGGAATTACTATTTTTACATTTTCTTATTCTGGTCAGATTCCCAGAGAAGAATTTTCTAATCTCCTGCCTGGTAGATGAGATTCTGGCTGAGAAACAGATGAGAAAAGAGGCCTGGAGGGAGGATCAGAGTATAAGAGCTAATTCCAGGCCTCCCTGGCCCCTCCGGGAGGAAGCCGTACTCTCAACCGTGGCTGGCATCCCTCAGTCCAGGACCATCTATTTTAGTCTACAAAGACAAAACCTCCAGATTTCTGTCAGGATGGGGGCCTGTCACCTAGTCCGTGAAAAAGGAAAAGGCAGCTAGGAATCCGACTGCTTTTCAAGTAGCTGCTTCTTCCTCACTCGAGAACTCACATTTACCCCAGTCCTAGGCACATTTAATGCTGCCAACTCCTCAAACTTTTGAGTATTCTGGGGTGAAGCCAAATGGGGATTCAGCTTTCTTGGGTCTGTTAAGTCAGTTACCACTTGTCCATCTGCTTTCCACCTTCCAAAATTTAATTGCTCTTATCATCTCTCCTATTTGCCCTGTACTTCTGTGTTTATGTCATTTGTTAAAATCTCTTTAATGTAGTTTTAGCATACTTCAACAGGAAATAAAATTAGATACACACAGGCAATCCATCATCTAAACTCAGAACCCCCTGGTTTTCTTTAAACAATCTTTTTTTGAACTTGTTTTTTTGAAACCTGTTTTTCACTTACTCAAATGTACTGATGATGTTGCTACTGCATTGGTATGTCAGGGACACCTAACGGTCAAATACCAGGCGTGGCCTCTGCTGGTGGCCTGATTTGGGAAATATCTTTGGGATGATCTGTTCAGCACTCCCTCTTCTCCTCCAGCAATCCCCAGCTTGGCCACCTCGGGAGCTGAGATTTAGGATATAGCAAACTTTTTTTTTAAGGGACAGAGGTTTGAAAGTGTTTTAGTATTAAAATACAAATTTTAATGGTAATTAAAAATTTCCCTTCAGGAACCTCTTAGAGGAGTAGGAAAGGTATTGAGTTTGGATCCAAAGAGTTTTGAGATCCATATTCAAATGCTGTAACTTTGGGCAAGTTTTTTTATCTCCTTTTCCTCAGTTTCTTCACATGTGAATGGGTATTGAAGGCACAGGGATGAAAAAAGACAGTTTAAAAGATGCCCGGCACTTCCCGTCTGATGGAGGCGTAGGTGGAGATACTGCGCCTCCTCGAACAACCAAATTTAAAAGCAACAAAGATTTAGAAACAAAAACACAACCAGAACAAACAGAAAATTGAACTGTACCGAAGTCTGACAATGACAAACCATTCATCCAGACTGGTAAACCAGGCAAAAAGCGGGCAGTGAGACAGACTGCACAACCCAGAGCCCCAGGAACAGGAAATAAAGCCTAAAAGCACCAATTGAAAAAACGTCCGGGGGTTGAGGTGCCAGGAGAGACTCCCAGCCTCACAGGAGAGGTTGTTAGAAAGACCCACAGGGTCCTAGAACATACACAGGCCCACCCACCTGGAAAACAGCACCAGAAGGGCCAAATTTGCTTGGGGGAGGCAGCAGAGGCGACTGAAATCTGAGAGATAGCAGAGCAAATGCCATTATTCCCTCGCTGACTCCACCTCCACATACAGCATCACAACCCAGCACCAGCCACGTGGGTTGCCCCACCCTGGTGAACATCTAAGGCTCTGACCCTCATACATAACAGGTGCGAACAGACCAAAAAAATTATGGCTCAAACGAAAGAACAGATCAAAGCCCCAGAGCCAACACTTTTAAGCAACCAAGAGATAGCCAACCTGTCAGATGCACAGTTCAAAACACTGGTGATTAGGATGCTCACAAAATTGGTTGATTTTGGTCACAAATTAGATGAAAAAATGAAGGCTACACTAAATGAAATGAAGGAAAATGCACAGGGAACCAATAGTAATGGGGAGAAAACTGGGACTCAAATCAATGGAGTGGACCAGAAGGAAGAGAGAAACAACCAAACAGAAAAGAATGAAGAAACAAGAATTCAAAAAAATGAGGAGAGGCTTAGGAACCTCCAGGACATCTTTAAATGTTCCAACATCCAAATTATACGGGTACCAGAAAGGGAAAAGGAAGAGCAACAAGTGGAAAACTTATTTGAATGAATAACACAGGAGAACTTCCCCAATCTGGCAAAGGAAATAGACTTCCAGGAAGTCCAGGAAGCTCAGAGTCCCAAAGAAGGTGGACCCAAGGAGGAACACACCAAGGCACATCATAGTTACATTAGCCAAGATTAAAATGAAGCAGAGAATTCTAGAAGCAGCAAGAGATAAGGGGACAGTCACCTACAAAGGAGTTCCCATCAGACTGTCAGCTGATTTCTCAAAAGAGACCTTGCAGGCAAGAAGGGGCTGGAAAGAAGTATTCCAAGTCATGAAAGGCAAGGACCTGCATCCAAGATTGCTCTATCCAGCAAAGTTTTCATTTAGAATGGAAGGGCAGATAAAGTGCTTTTCAGATAAGGACAAGTTCAAGGAATTCATCATCACCAAGGGCTTATTATATATAATGTTAGAGGGATTTATCTAAGAAAAAGAAGATAAAAAATATGAGCAGTGAAAGGACAGCAAACTCACAGTTATTAACATCCACACCTAAAACAAAAACAGACTAAGTGGTCACCTAAACAGGAGTGGAGCCACAGAAATGGAGATCACATGGAGGGTTAGCAACAGGGGAGTGGGAGGAGAAGAGGGGAGAAGGTACAGAGAATAAGTAGCACAGACGGTGGGGAGAAAATAGACAGGGGGAGGGCAAGAGTAGTGTGGGAAATGTAGAAGCTAAAGAACTTATGACACATGGACATGAACTAAAGGGAGGGAATGTCAGAGGGAGGGGGTGTTCAGGGTGGAGGGGAATGAAGGGGGGAAATGGGACAACTGTAATGGCATAATCAATAAAATATATTTTTAAAAAAGATGCCTGGCATTGGAGGGATGCCCATTCTCCACACCCACTTTCTCCATCTGCAAGAACATTTTGAAAAACAAACAAATGAAAAAAGATGCCTCGCATGTGGTTAAGCTCTAAAAATGTATATTCTTTCCCCATTTTCCTCATCAGCTAGCAACAGCATCAAGATAGCATAGTTTGTTCTGTACAGCATATATTTCCAAGAGTGTTAAAGGAGTACATATCAACAAAGGCAAAAATAATCTACCAGCAGCCTGGAGGACTTTTGACAAGGGTACTCCTTACAGATTACTATTTGAAAAGGGAAAGGTAACTGAGACCCCCTATATTTTCAGGCATGGTGGAAGGAGGTTTAACATGGTTTAACTATTTTTTTCCTTCTTGTTTATTTAACCATGAAGCCCCTGATCCTAATGCATTTGAAATATAACTCAATCATAATATCAATATTAGTTTGGTAGCATTTTTGAGTCACTGGTCCCTTGGACACTTTTCCCAGAAAAACACATGTGTGTATTTGTATTCACACAACTGCACTTTGCAGGAATTTGCCCACCATGTTAATAAACTCTGACCTACACAAGTACTTTGTTTTTACTGCAGTACTTCCCCTCTTCTGCATCCTCACACCACCTGCTGCTGCTAAGTACAGACTGGAAAAGCCACTTGGCTCAGGGAAGGCTGGATTTTAGCAAGATGCCTGAGCATGGAGTTGGGGGTGGTGATGAATGGGGGTGTCAGGGAAGCATGTCCTTGCTAGTCCCCTACTGCTGTTCTGATGCCCAGGGAGCAAGCAGCAGCTCATGTGAGTGCAACAGTAGAAACCTAGGACATGCTCGGTGGGGGATAGCCTGACACCACCTGGGTGACATTCTGGGTGTGTGGTGGCTCCCACCTTCCACATCCCCGTGCCTGAGGAGAGGAGAGGAGAGGGTGCAGAAGGAGCCAAAGGAAGAACTTCTGGAGGATTGGAATGAATTTTCCAGTCACCAGGACAAGAATTTTCACCAGAATTGGGTGATTTTCTCCCTTCTCCCAGAGATGCACCCTGCCATAGCCAAACAAGGGGCATCTAGGGCTGGGCAGGGACAGAAAAATAGCTGAGAACTCCCAGATTGGTCCAGCACGATGCAGGGAGGTTTAACATGGACTTTATTTTAAACCAGAAAGTCTCTCATCCCAATGCATTTGAAATATAACCCACCCTCACATAATGCCAATACTAATTTAGTAACATTGTTTGGCAGCAAGTCCTTTGACACCCTGCCCCAGGTTGGGCAGGAGTGAGAGCTGCAGATGGAACTAGGTGGAGCTCACAGAAATTAACCCAAGACCTCTCAGAGCCAGCCGCTAACTAACTAAGTGTGAACGCAAATAGGGTGTTTTTAGGGACCCAGGCCAGCAACTCCCAAGCCTTTGAAGGTAGATTTGAGATCTGCACTCCTCCTGGAGCTGGAGCCTAGGCTGGGATCCTGGAGGGGGTGGAGCCTGCCCCCCTACTCCCTGTGAGGTTGGAGTCACAGGGCAAGTAGTTACCACCTCTTCGTGTGACACCCACCCACAGGTCTAAAGGGAGAACACAGACCAGCTCTTAGTTCTGTAAACTATTCAATGTACAGAGGCCTAAAACACACCTGGGCTATTTGCACCAATATAACAACAACTGCATCCTAAATCTTTTTGTAGGTACAGTGGAATACTTAAAACAAGACAAAAAACCATAACTCACACTTGGTCCTTAGGATTAATTGGCCTTTCCTTATTTTACCCTCTCACCATGGAAGTGGATATTTTTACAAGTGAAAAAACTGGCTCTGAGGGGTGTATAAGGTCACACAGTTAATGAGTGACAGAATCAAGGTTGAACTAGGTTTCACAGCAAGCAGGGGTCCTTTCTCAGTATTCCCCTCTCAGAGGTGAGGCAGATGTTTCTTCACCTCCGTTAGCAAAGAGAAGGAACACCTCTTTATACAAATAAAGATGCTGGCTACCATGGTAACTGGGTAAACTGTCGCCTTCCATTCTTTCCTGACCACAAGGATATCTTTGCTTGGAGCTGTTCATACACTCTCCTTATGAAATGGTTTGCTGGATTTAAAACTGCAGTCTGAAATTCAATATTGTTTTCTTTTTTGAATCTCACTACACCTATGCCAAGACTTAACTAACCCATGTTCAGACCAAGTGATCCAACCCTGGCATTACTGACGAATGATGCACACTCCCTTCCAATAAATGCAGACTTTAGAACTACCTTGAGCATTTAACCGTCAATGATTCAACTGTTCTACAGGTATTTTAATGAGCATCTCTGCCTTTCTTTGCACCAATCTACTTTCTCCTTTGCCAGTTATTTATTTTTTTTTTTACTAACTTGGTTAAGATCCAGTTATGACTCCTTTGTATAAAAACCCTCTGTGGTTTCCCGCCATCTACAGGATGAAGACAAGACTTGTCATACAGGCCCTTGCCTATCCCTGAAGGTTTTAAATTTGGAATAGAGACAAAGTGAAACCCTGAAGTAGAGCCAAGTGTTTTATAGAGCTGCAAAAGTACCAATTCTTGTCCCCAGGTTCTATGTGCAAATAATCAGAGTTTGGTGCTCAGAGAGAAATGTGGGCTCCTTATAGTGAGGTGTTCATAGTTTGTTTCTTTCTTTATAACCTATACCTATCTCTTTTGAAAAATGAGCCCAGAAAGCTTTGGGCAGATGTTAGTTAACTAGCAATAGAAAAGCTGAACCAAAGGAAAAGGTAAATATTTTAGGTCTAAATGTCGATGTCAATGCTAGGTTCATGCTGGATTCCCTGGCGGTCAGGCAAAAAGGAAGCAGGGTATATTATTTGAATTTTGTTGATAGAAAAGAGGGAACTCAGCAGTTCTTGAAAACAGGCAAAGTATTTTGTATTTGTCTTCATTGCTTTTTAAATTATAAAATTAATTCATGCCTTTTGTAAAAAAACCTCAAATAATACAACCATCTATATAATAAAAAGTTTTTGCCCACCTTACCTATACCTTTACTTCCCTTATCCAGAAGTAAATGCTAACCCCTGAGACTAACCATTTTTTTTCTAGAGATTTTTGTTTTACAATTACAAGTACTTACACAGTTTTCATAGAATATAAGTTTTGTTTGCTTGAAAATTTTATCAAATTAACTATGGTATTTTATAATTTGCATTTTCACTTTATACTGTATTAAGAACATTTTTCTATGTCAATATAAATAAATCCACAACTTTAATTTTACTGACTATAATATTCCATTATATGGAGGTAGCATAATTGACTTAATCATTCCCATTTGTTTCTGAGTTTACAGTCTTATAAATAATAAGCATGCCTGTATATACAATTTTATAAGGAAATATTTCTACAGAATATATTTCTCAAATTGAAAGTGTGGGATCACATGGCTTGTACATTTAAAGTTTTGATAAACTGTCTTCAAAAAGACTGCACCAATTTATACTCTCACCAACAGTGCTCAAAACTGCCAATTTCCCCATTACCTTGCCAACATTAGATATTATCAAGCTTTTTCATTTTCTGGCACTGATTTCTAAATGAAACTTTTCTTGGCAAAGCTTTTGCCAAGAAAATATTTTAATCAAGAAAGGAGACCAATGAGATAGCCTCATTTCTCTTGTCCTAGGAAGGTGGTTTTCAAGCTGTGCTCTGTGGAATTCTAAGGGATGAGAGTTGGGGAGCACAAAAGGACAGGACCTCCACCTTTCTAACCAAGGCAACTGAGTTTTTATCTGTTTTACATGTTGCACTTTGGGATTAGGTGTCTTTTTTAAATATTTTATTTATTTATCTTTAGAGGGGAAGAGAAGGAGAGAAGGAGAGAAATATCGATGTATGGTTGCCTCTCGTGCATTCCCTGCTGGGAACTGGCCTGCAACCCAGCATGTGCCCTGACTGGGAATCGAACCGCAGTTATTTGGTTCACAGGCCTGCACTCAATCCACTGAGCTACACCAGCCAGGTCAGCATTAGGTTTTATCTGAAGATAAGATTAAGCAGTATGGAGACTCCTCAAAAAATTAAAAATGGAACTGCCTTTTGACCTAGTAATCCCACTTCTGTGAATATGTCAGAAGGAACCCAAAACACTAATTCAAAAGAATATAAGCATCCATATGTTCATTGCAGCGTTATTTACAATTGCCAAGATATGGAAGCTGCCCAAGTGTCTATCAGTAGATGAGTGGATGAAACAACTATGGGGCATTTACACAACGGAATACTACTCAGCCATAAAAAAGAAAAAAAGATAATTTTACCCTTTGCAACAGCATGGATGGACCTAGAGAACATTATGTTAAATGAAATAAGTCAGTCGGAGAAAGACAAATACCATATCATTTCACTAACATGGGAATCTACTGAACAAACTGAACTAACAAGCAAAATAGAGACAGACTCATAGATAGAGAAAGGTTGACAGCTATTGAGGGGGATTAGGGGGTAAAAGGATCAAGCAAAAAGGGAAAGGACTCACAGACATGGACAACAGTGTGATGATTTGGGGGGCGGGGGATATAAGGGGCAAAAATGTTAATGGAAAAAAATACAAAAGAACCCCATGTCTGCAAACCTTGGGTCTGAGCCTTGTTTCTCACTGAACCATTAGCAACTTAGAGAGGAATTGAAAATGTATTTCTTCAGGGAAAAAATGAAGGGATGTTAAAACGATAATCTCCAGCTATAGCCAGAACTCTATTCTAACTTGTGTGTTGTGTGTTTGTCTGCTAATGGCTTTGTTCATGCCAGGTCTCACTCTGTAATGCCCAATTGTTACCCTGCAAGCAATCCTAAAACACCATGTCTTCCAAGATTTGGATTTAAATTCTCGTTCTCTAACTACCCGCCCCTCTCACTACACCTACACACCCACACGCACGCACACACACACACACACACACCCCCTCATTTGTGTGGATCATATCCCTCTTTATTTGTGTAAACTTAAACTTGATGTCAGCTGGGGTTTCCTTTCTGCTGGCCTAAGTAAAATTCCATGGCCCATGATCCTCTAAGATTTTGGTGAGTTCCTCCAAGCTGTACATTTTCATGACCTCCTCCGCCTTCTGCTTCTTCAGGTACTCTCTTTGATATCCATCATGTGAAACTTAGCTCCTTCTTTGGTAGTCACACACACAAAAGATAATGATAAACTACTCCACCACACAAAGCATTCTTGAGAAGAGTTGAATTTACTATAGATAGCATGCTGGGAAGGTCAGGGAAAGAGGGATTTAAGCTACAAGGAGACAAACAATTCCAGAATGGCACAGTGAGCATCACTGTAGCCTTTGGTGGTCTAATGGCCTTTCACCGGTCTATCTTTACCTCACTGACTCCTCTCTTCTATTCTTTATCTTGGACTGAACCAGGAACTTCAAATTATTCTCCTCCATTAAGCATGTAGATCATCTCTTCCCAGCTTTTACCTCAAACTCGCATGGCCAATCTCTTCACAATGCTCATCTTATTAAAAGGGCTTTCCATTTAGTAGAATCGACCCTCTCTAGGAGGCTGTTTTCTTAAAGTATAGCAACAGAAATAGAGTTTTTTCCTCTCTACCACTGCTAGTTCTTCCTCACTGAAACGCTGCCGTTGTATTGCTTTTGTCCTCTAATCATTTCATCCTTCTGGCCCCTGCATGCAAATGATAAGCAGCCCAAGAGCAAGAACTCTGCCTTTCTGTAGCTTTTACGTGTTCAGTCTTTGGCATATGCCTCACAAATGCATAATGAGTAAAGCCACCACTAATAATAGAATTAAAATAAGAATAATGATAAAGGCTGGTATAAACATTTATGTGCAGGTATAAACAAATAAATAAACAAACAAGCAAACAAACACACATATACCTTCTCACTAGGATAAAAAAGAGTAATGATAAATGAATATCAGAAGACCCTTGGATATTTTGTAAGATGTTGTAGATGTCTCCTTGCAAAGGCCATAAAATTAGTAATTCTTAGGAAGTTCATTAAACATTCACATATTTTCAAGTCATATTTGTTTTTTAGGAGAGCAATAATGTAAGGTTATCCTACTCAAAATATTCACTATTTCACATTTCTTTTTTATGTTGGCTTTTATTCTTCTAAAAATTTTTTTCTATTTCTCTTATTAGCTAGATACTATTTTTGTTTATTCCTATCCCACATGGCCAGATAGAAAAGAAGCAGAGATGATTATTTATATCAGTACAATATCTTATCTTGCAGGGATCCCAAGAATAAAGAATACTATATAAAGTAGCATGCTATGTAAACCAAGGCTTAAAATATCCTTTAGCCAATCACCATAAAATATCACTTGAAATTCCTACAGGATCTTCTGCCTACTATGTTTAATTCCTAAATCTCATGTTATTAAAGGAAGTCTGTTTACTCTTTTATCTACGCTCATATTTTATAATTTTTTTTCATCAAAACTGGCTTAGTTTGGTGTGAGAAATCAGGAACATATGACAAGTTTGAATTTCTGATATTTGACCCTTTGTAATAAATTTTAGTCCAAGAATAGCCCAAAAGTTCAAAAACCAGGCCCAGTTTCATATATATATATATGAAATTTCGTATATACATATACATATATAAAATTTTCCACAGAAAGCACAGACTGTTCTACTGTCCTGTTCTGCTTATCCATATGGCAGAATTTTTCCCAAAATAGTCAAGTGAAAAAAAGTTTTTCCCAACTATATGCTCCTTACATGAGACTCACTTCAGATTTAAGGATACATATAGGCTTAAAGTGAAGAGGCAGAAGACAGCAAAGGATATTCCATGCAAGTGGAAACCAAAAGATAGCAGGAGTAGCTATACTTACATCAGACAAAATAGTTCTAAGCCGAAATGGTACTAACAAGAGGAAAAGGGTCATTATATAACGCTAAAGGTGTCAATTCATCAAGAAGACATAACAACCTTAAATATATGCATACGCAACACTGGAGCACCTAAATATATCAAGCAGATCTGAAGGGAGAATTAGGCAACAATATGATAACAGTAGGGGACTTCAATGCCCCACTTTTAACATCCAGACAGAACATTTTTTTAAAAGTTGGACTTTAACCATATGTTAAATCACATGAGCCTAACAGATATTTGTAGAACAAGAGCAGAATATTCTTTTTTTTCAAATGCACATGAAACATTCTTCAGGGTAGGTCATATGATAAACCACAAAACAAGTCTTAGCAAATTTAAGAAGATTGAAATCATACCAAGTATCCTTTCCGACCACAATGGTATGAAACTAGAAATCAACAGCAAGAGGAAAGCTGGAAATTTTATAAGCATGTCGGAGACTAACACATTCCTTGAACAACTGGAGGGACAAAGAAGAAATTTTTAAAAAATCTAAAAAAGAAATTTTAAAAACTAGCCCACTCCCAATACCATCAAAAACAATATTTAGGACTAAATTTAACCAAGAAAATGAAAAATCTGTACAATGAAATCTATAAGACTTTGACAAAAAATATTGAAGACACATATGGAAAGAGATTTCATCTTCATGGATCCAAACAATTAATATTCTTAAAATGTCCACACTATCCAAAGCCATCTATAGAGTCAATTCAATTCCTATCAAAATTCCAATGATATTTTTCAGTTGCCTTGGGGAAGTTACTTAAATTTTCTTAACCTCTACTTTCTCCTCTGTGAAATTAAAATATTAATATGCACCTACCTGGTTAGCAATAATTACCTAAAATTAGGCATGAAAATATGGTTAGTGAAGATCCCAGTCCTGAGTTAAGGCTCCAAAATGAAAATTATTTTTTGTTATTGAGAAATTATCAGCTAAAAGTAATTACCATTAGGGAGAGTAACATATTAAGTCCCCGCTACTCATGATTCCTTCCTTTCAACACATTTATGAGAGCTTAGATAAAACAGATCTCCATAAACAGAGGTATTTGACAAAAACTTGTTTGCAGAGGAAGAGATTAGACCACAAGTGGGAAACTGCCTGGGGGTCGGGAGAGCTGGGTCTAGAAGAGGAGGTCAGAGGATACCAAATCCAAATGTTATTGTGTGTTCAAACTTTTGCCCAGAATTGCTTCTGGTTTGAATTTCATTGAAACATCAATACACATATACCCTTGAAAACAATATGTTAAATGAAAGAAGCCACTCATACAAAACCACATACTGTATGATTCCATTTATAAGAAGTTTCCAGAACAGGCAAGTTCATAGACACTAAAAGTAGATCAGTGGTTTCCAGTGGCTGAGGGGACAGGGTCCAGGGAGTGACAGCTAATGGATCTGGGCTTTTGGTGGTAATAAAAACATTCTTGTAATGACTGTTGTGCAACTCTGTGAATATACTAAAAACCACTGAATTGTACATTTTAAATAAGTGAGTGTTATGGTATATGACATACCTCAATAAAGATGTTTAAGAAAAGAGTATATTCATACATCCTGCTATATTGATGTTTAGAACTAAACTTTTAAAAAGTTCACTTTACTTTTCAAAACATTAAAAACAACTGGACACACTTAGAAAAATTAATGTATCGATTTTAAATTACACCTAGATTGCTACAACTCACAAAGTTCAGTTAAGGTTTTCACTTTCTACATGTAAAGCAGCCAGTTTTAAACATAGCCTCCAGACGATTTAGTCACAGGGATAATGATTTAGCCTCTGCCATCAGCTGGCATGCACGGGTATGCAAAGGAGCTCCTTATATCCAGGAGAGATATTCCAAAAACTTTAAAACTGGATAGAATCAGGCACCAACCAATGAGTGTATGCCAGTTGGAGGCTGCTTAGCTGCTGAAATTTGGAGAAGTCTGGGGTCCAGGAGGAGAAAGGGCCATGGAAGTTAAACGGGGAGGGACTAGAGAAAGAGGACACTTGGAATCTCTAACAGGGATGTTCATAATAAGTGATACAGAATATTTTAATATTTCAGTAATGGGCTAGAGCTGTTCCGAGGCATATCTGTCTATATTATCTTTGATGTGCCATCAGAATGCTCATCTGGCTCTCCAGATGTGGCCTGAAAATCTTAGACATTTAGAGATTACTTGTTCTAGTCATGACATTTTAAAGATGGGAAAACCAAGGTTGAGAAAAGGGTGGGCTTGTCCATGATGCATGAATAGGAAGAGTCAGAACAAGGATCCACATCTCCTAAATCTCAATCCAGGTCACATGAGGTAAAGGAAAACTGGCAAAATATCCTTACAACAAATCAACATGCCAAGTCATCATTTTTTGTGTGCATAGGTTCTTTTGGATTGGTGTTTCAGGGTTCTTAGTGTATAATCCCAGCAGTGGAATTGCCAGGTCAAAAGGCAGTTCCATTTTTAGTTTTCTGAGGAAATTTCATATTGTTTTCTACAGTGGCTGCACAGGTCTGCATTCCTACCAACCATGCCCTAGGGTTCCCTTTTCTCCATGTCCTCTCCAACACTTGTTGTTTGTTTATTTTTTTCACATTTTTTATTGCTGTCAAGTACAGTTGTCTCCACTTCCCCACCACCACTCCCTCCCACCACAGCCATCCCCACTTCCCACCCTTGATCCTAACGCCCTTTGGTTTTGTCCATGTGTCCTTTACATATGTTCCTGAAAACCCTTCCCCCTTTCCCCCTCATTATCCCCTCCCAACTCCCCCCCGGTTACTGTCAGTTTGTTCTTAATGTCAATGTCTCTGGTTATATTTTGCTTGTTTGTTTGCTTTGTTGATTAGGTTCCACTTATAGGTGAGATCATATGGTATCTGTCTTTCATCTCATGGCTTATTTCACTTTGCTTGGACATAGAAAACTAAGAGGCAGTGTGCCCAGGTTTCTGGATAATTATTTTTAAAATTTAATGGAAAGCACCATGGCACACATGCAGCCTGTCTCAACAGAATCCATGCGTCACTGCCAAAGCAAATTTGAAGAGAATAAATCAAAGGTATCAATATTTAAAATTAAAAAACGCTGGAACATTACTTTCATTTGGTAACTTTTGTCTTTCTAATTATTAGAAAGAAAATACTGAAAGAGAAATAAGAAGATAGACAAAAAGGATTCTATTTGTCATAAGTTTTATTTAGACAATTGCCAAGACAATGATGCAGAATGACTTTTTGGGTGCTTGGGGTTTTGTGTATATTGAGGAAGAGATGAATATATTCACTAATTCAAGTTTTAATAGTAACTATTAATGTTTGAATAGTCCTTTACAGTTATAAAAATGCTTTCCTAAACATGTAGTGGGAGATTATTTGACATGGGAAATATTTTGCAATATATTGCTAAGTGGAAAGGCAAGCCACAAAATGTATGCACAGTTAAAATGCTATTTTTGTTTAAAGAAAGTGTATGTGCTATGTGTGTGTGTGAGTGCGTACATATAAGAACACTGAAGACATTAAAATACTATCTGTTGCCCTTGGTTGGTAAAATTATGAGCACTTCTTTGGTGTTTTCTTCTGTCTTTTGTTATTCTCCAAGTTTCTTGCTTTGAACGTGTATTGCTTTTGTAATTAAGAAAAAAGAATGTGAGTGCCTCTCTCCACATTTTCTATCCATGGAGCCTTATAACAATCATGTGACATATCATATACTATTTTATAGAAAAATATATTGAGGCTCAGAAGAACTGAGTGACATACTACTTGACAAGCAGCAAGTATTAGAGCTTGGGTTTCCATGTAGGCCATTGATTCTAAATCTTGTGCTTTCTTCTACATTATGATGCTCACTTCTTAGAGCTGGCCTATGTGGTGGCTCGCTGCATTCCATCAGGGATATCTTTGTGTTATCTGTGCAGCAGAGCACCATCCACTCATTTGCCCCTGTTAGTCATCCTGTAGAAATCAATTTTCCAATTAAAATGGTAGCTCTTCTGAAAATAGCACCAACGGCTTGAAGCAATTAAGCTCCCACAACAAATTCCTGCAGTTTTATTCATTTGAGCAACCATTATTTCCAAGCATTACACTGTGCACTGCTCTCCAACGTTAAAAGCTTCCCGGAGTCTCTCCTGGACTCTGTCATCTTTCTCTGTACCCAATTTCCACTCTTACTAGTTTTTCAAGGTGTGTGTTTCTCTGTGACCTTCTTCTTAAAAGCTACTTTTTGCTTCCTAATAGGTCTTCTCCCACTGTGAAAAAAAGAAAATTGTGGGGAAGTAGAGCTATGGAGCTTAATGTGGCCACAAGCTCTGCTGGAAGCTCTGAAAATCTAACCCATTACTCCATTACCTCACAGATGAGCTCAGAAGGCGGCTGCTGTTGATTTTCTGGGCATGGAACAAGTTCTCAGTAAACTGCAAGCCTCTGCCTTGGGATTTTCTGAATGCTGTTATACTCTAACTTTTCACACAAAGTTTGCAGCATTGAATAAATGGTCTGAACAAGTGACATTTGTTCAGGCTGGAAATATTTGAAGTGGAAGCTCTATAACAGTTTTGTGAGGTACATAAGAAAGTTCTGGGTTAAGCCAAAATTGGAATTTTGTGTACCTTTCCCAGATGAATCTCGACCTTCATCCTTCAGAGCTAAGCCATATTGTTCTGGGCCCAATGACAATGGTTTCCAGGTGTTTATTTCTCTACTCTGCTTTTTAAAAAAACAATGTATATCTTCAGCTGAGGATGCTGATATGTATTAGTAATGTGACCCAGACATATCTGCGTTTCCCAGCCCTGTCCTGAGTTCACAGACACCATGAAGTAGGACTCAGCAGGTCTACACTTCTGAACAAGGAAAGATTCAGCTCCCCTAAGACATTAAGGAGAAACACAGGTTTATCGTAGCTTTCATGGAGCAGTGCGTGAAAGGGTTGTATCAAGCACTACATGGTGCACTTTAATGGGAACTCCTGTCAAACATCCCAGGGATCCCCAGAAAGCCCCCCTCAGCTACCTCTTCACCCTTTAATTGTGTCCACACAGAGGCTCTGAGTCTTCCCTGGTTCTGGATCTCACTGCATTGTCCCTCAGCCCTGCCCTCCTCCTCTGCCTCCTCCAAAAAATATTTTTTCTAATGTAAAACAGTTTAGTGAACTCCTTTAACTTTGCATCTTCATACCCACTGCTCTGTCCAGCAAACAATGAACTGCCTTTGGAATTAGTTGGGTATTATAAACTGCAACTTTTTCTTTGTCATGAATCATTTTTCCTCTTATCACCATAGTGTTGGTCATCACTAATAACT
>PVKM010014776.1:0-28624 GCA_004027735.1 Carollia perspicillata | reverse complement strand
ATAGAGTCCTGTTGGAAGCAGACCTTGCTAAGACATATGTCAGGTATCACCAAGGAGATGACAGAAACATGAGATGGATTGAGTCTAATCAAAGCCACAATCTAGCCCTTACAAAGCTTGGTATTTGATTTCATTGGCATGATCTGCATATCAGCTTTTTAGTTTAACAAATAAAAGAATGAACCCTCAGGGACAACCCCAGTCTATACAGTTCATTTATACTCACTGACCAGCATATAATAAAAAATATGATAACTATGGGTTCAGGAAAATGCAAGAAATAGGAGAAAGAATACAAAACAAAATTTAAAATTCCCAGAGTTAATCCAAATGATGAAGTTAACAGACAAGGCCTATAAAGTAATTATTCTTATGTCAAAGAAAGTAGAAAAAAGTGAACAATATGGATGAATATATGAACATGATTAGATATAGAAATCTAAAAAAATTAAATGGACATTTTAGAACTTAAAACAATACTGGTAATTAAAAACTCAGATGTAAAACCAAAGAGGGGTAGGATCAAGGGTAGGGTATGGGGATAGCTGGGTAGGGGGGATTGGTGGGGGTAAAATGGAAACAGATGTACTTGAAGAACAATTAAATTTTAAAAACTCAGATATGTTTGACAGCAGGCTAGTAATACAGTAGACCCACTTTTCCATGGATTTGTTTTCAGTGATTTTAGTTATGCACAGTTAAGTGCACTCCAAAATATTTAATGGAAAATTCCAGAAATAAACAATGCATAAGTCTCAAATCTGTATCATTCTGTGTTTGAAGATGAAATATCACACTGTCCTGCTCTGCTCTGCCTGGGACATGAATCATCCCTTTCCCCAGTGTATCCATTCAGCATATACTACATGCCTATTTGTCACTTGGTGGCCATCTGTGTCATCAGATCAACTGTTGTGGTATCACAGTGCTTGTGTTTACATAACCTTTATTTTATTTACTAATGGCCCCTAAAGTGCAAGAGCAGTGATGCTGACAATTCAGATATGTTAAAAAGAAGTCATAAAGTGCTTCCTTAAAGTGAAAAATTATGTACATACATATAGAAAAAAACAACAGACATAGAATTCGGTACTTTCTCCCATTTCAGATACCCACTGGGGTTACTGGAAAGTATTCTGTGCAGGTAAGAGGGATTTCTATAAATGAAAATAGTGTTAGTTATCTCAAAGAAAGGTAAATTGAATAGTTCCCAACTGAAGGATTTAAAGAAAAGCAAATAGAAAGGAGAGAACAGAGCATAAGAGATAAGCAGGATACAGTTAAATGGCACAATATGCATTGAATTAGAGTGCTGAGGTAGGGGACAAAAAGAATGGACCAGAAGCAATATTTGGAGACATAATGGCTAAAATTTGCCAAACTAATTAAACACATCAACACAGAGATTCCAGAAGCTTACTAGACCCAAAAAAAGATAAACTCATAGAAAACCACACCAATTTTAAATTGAAAATTAAAGGCAAAGAGATAATGTTAAAGGAAGGTAGAAAAAAAGAACTATCACCTTCAAAGAAGCAATAATAAGATAGATGATACCTCTTGAACAGAAACCAGAATCAAAAGACAATGAAATGGTGTATTTAAAATGCTAAAGGATTTTTTAAAAATCCCAAGCTAGAATACTTTTTTTCCTTGTTTAAAATTGTTAACAGTATTACAGATGTTTCCATTACCCCCCACCTTCACCCACCTACAATCAGCCACTGCCCCCACCTCTTCCCTCTGGCCATAAGTTTAAATAATGAACCAAAAAAAAAAAAATAACAAGAACTTTTAGGCAAATATACATGTAACCTAGTGGGTTTGGTAATCTTTTTTTTAAATTAAATTATATTTTTCAATTAGTTTACATTCAGCATTATTTTGTATTAGTTTCAGGTATACAACACAGTATTTCTCTCTATTTATTGATTTACTTCTTATTCTTTGTTTCTATTGTTGACACTATTACAGCTGTTCCCATTTTCCCCCTCTTTTACCCTCCTCCACCTAGTCATCACCTCTGGCCATCACCACACTGTTGTATGTGTCTATAGATTATTCATATCTGTTCTTTGGCTAATACCTACACCTTCTTTTGTGACAGGATAATAAAAAGCTAGGAAAATTCCTGGGAAAGTGGAATACAGAAACTGAGACAAACTTAAACAAGGCCAAACAGTTTAAGGAATATATAGCCAGCTGGTGAATCACAAGACCTTATATTCCAAGGACACTTGAGAACAAATGGTTCATACCTCTCCTCCCTGACCAGAGAACATAGCTTAAATCACCCTGGTTGGGAAAATGAAGAACAGAGACCCAATTGTTGCTATTTGTGCTAACTAAACCCCCAAACAGATAAAACTAGAGGAACAAATAACAACAACAACAACAACAACAACAAAAAAAAACATTAAAAGCTGGACAGACTCAAGACAAAAATAAAATATAACAAACCAAAGACTATTCCCAAACCCTGCTAGGCACTCAGTTTGACCTATCAACGTAAGAAAAAATGCACCTAGAAACCTGTTGAACATTCTGCTGAAACTGTCCACTAAGATTCTCACCCACAGAAAAAAAGACAAAAAGCCCTCAGTACAAAGATTCTGCAGGCTCCTCTAAAGCACACCCATGCCCCTTCCCTAACATGAACTTTTTACTTTCTCCTGAACTCTGAGGGTCCCAAGGAGACTTGCAGCCTAGGGAGCATCAGACAGCAGGAACTCCAGTTGGGCTTCCCTCGAGCCTGTCTCCAAAGCCCCCTTTTTCTCTGACTTTCCAGTGAACTAACAGCAGCCCCACCCTTGGCTTTGCTATGACTTTTTTTTCATTGTTGTTCAATTACAGTTGTCTCAATTTTTCCCTGTTGCTATCCCCTGCCCCTCCCCCACTCCCACAATAAATCCCCACCCTGTTGTCCATGTGCATGATTCCTTGATACATATTCCTTGAATAGACCCTTCCCCTTATTTCCCCTACCCCCTCCCTTCTGGTCACTGTCAGTTTGTTCCTTATTTCCATTTCTCTGATTCTATTTTGCTCATTTGTTTATTTCGTTGATTAGGTTCCTCTTATAGGCGAGATCATATGGTATTTGTCTTTCTCTGACTGGCTTATTTCACTTAGCATAATAGCAGAGCACCACCTAGGCTCTTTCCTGGTATTTCTTCTACTCTAAACTCTTCCTTTGTTTCATTGTCCCAAGCCTTAATAAAAAATGCTCTCAAAATCACCTGGACTCAAGGTATAAAATCTTCCCTACACGAAGTCAAGAGCCTACTGACTACAGTCTGGCCTGAGGCAGGCCTGCACCAGGCCAGTCTCTGTGTCCATTAACAATTTGATTCAGTCTCCTCTCACTCCTCCCCCTTGGACAACTGTCAGTCTATTCCATGTGTCCATGCCACTGTTTCTATTTTGTTCACCATTTTATCTTGTTCCTTAAAGACCATATATAAGTGAGATCATGTGGTATTTGTCTTTCTCTGACTGGCTTATTTCCCTTAGCACAATAATCTCCAGGTCCATTCATGCTGTGGCAAAATGTAACAGTTCCTTCTTTTTCACAGCCACCATGAATTTCATTGTATAAATGTAACCATAGCTTTTTTCTCATTCATCTACTGATGGGCACTTGCATTGTTTCAAGATCTTGGCTATTATAAATAGCACTGCTATAAACATAGGGGTGCATATGTCCTTTGAAATGGATGTTTTGGGATTTTTTTGGTTGTATTCCCATAAGTGGGAACACTGGGTCAAAATGCAGTTCCACATTGAATTTTTTGAGGAAACTCCATAGTGTTTTCCACAGTGGCTGCACCAGTCTGCATTCCCACCAAAAGTTTACTAGGGTTCCCCTTTCTCCACAACCTCTTCAGCAATTCTTGTTTGTTGATTTATTGATGGTAGCCATTCTGACAGGTGTGAGGTGATATCTCAATGTGGTTTTAATATACATCTCTCTGATGATTACTGACATTGAGCATTTTTTCACATGTCTATTGGACATCTCTATGTCCTCTTTGGAGAATTGTCTATTCAAGTTATTTGCCCATTGTTAATTGGATTGTATGTCTTCTGGGTGTTGAGTTGTATAAGTTCTTCATATATTTTGGATATGAACCCCTTATCAGATGTATCTGTGAATATGTTCTCCCATTTAGTGGGCTGTCTTTCTATTTTGGTGATGGTTCCTTTTGCTCTGGAGAAGCATTTTAGTTTGATATAGTCCCATTTATTTATTTTTCCTTTATTTCCCTTGCCCTAGGAGACATATCACCCAAAATATTGCTAAGAGAGATGTCTGAGATTTTACTGCCTATGTTTTCTTCTAGTATTTTTATGGTTTTGCAACTCACATTTAAGCCTTTTTTTCCATTTTTGTTTATTCTTTGTATGGTATAAGTTAGTGGTGTGCTTTCATTTTGTTGCATGTACTAGTCCAATTTTCCCAACACCATTAATTAAAGAGAGAGTTTTTACTCTATTATATACTCTTGCCTCCTTTATCAAATATTAATTGTCCATAGAGGCATGGGTTGATTTCTGGGCTCTCAGTTTTGTTCCATTGATCTGTATGTATGTTTTTATGCCTGCACCAGGCTGTTTTGACTACTATGCCCTTGTATTACATTTTGATTTCAGGTATTCTGATATCTACAACTTTGTTCTTCTTTCTCAAGATTGCTGATGATTTGGAGGGGTTTTTTTGGTTCCATATAAATTTTTGGAATTTTGCTCTAGATCTATGAAATGTCATTGTTGTTCTAATAAGCATTGTGTTGAATCTACAGATTGCTTTGGGTACTATGGACATTTTAATGATGTTAAGTCTTCCAATACATGAATATGGAATACGCTTCCACTAATTTGTATTTTTCTCAATTTCTTTCCTCAGTATCCTACAGTTTTCCAAGTACAGATCTTTTACGTCCTTGGTTAAATTTATTCCTAGGTGCCTATGTTTTTTTTTTTTTTTTTGCAATAATAAACAGGATTGTTTTCTTAGTCTCTGTTTCTGATACTTCATTACTGGTGTGCAAAAATGCCACCAAATTCTGAATATTAATTTTTATGCTGCTACTCTGCTGAATTAATTTATTACCTCTAGTAGTTTTTTGGTGGTGTCTTCAGGGTATTCTATACAAATATTATGACATCTCTGAATAATGACAGTTTTTTCCTCTCCAATTTTGGTGATTTTTATTTCTTCTTCTTATGTGATTACTGTGGCTAGAATTTCCAGTACTGTATTGAATAAGACTGGTGAAAGTGAACGTTCCTGTCTTGTTCTGTGTCTTAAGGGAAACACTTTTAGTTTTGCCTATTGAGTATGTTGCTGGCTGTGGGTTTGTCATATATGGCCTTTATTACATTGAGGTATGTTCCCTCTACTCCCACTTGGCTGATCATTTTACCATAAATGGATGCTCTATTTATCAAATGATTTTTCTGCATCTATTGATATGACCATGTGGTATTTATCCTTCATTTTGTTTCACATTGATTGATTTGCAGATGGTATACTAATCATACATCCTCAGAATAAGTCCCATTGATGGTGTTATATGATGTTTTTAATGTATTAGTGGATATGGTTTACTAATATTTTTTGAAGATTTTAGCATATGTTCATCAGCGATATTGGCCTATGACTTTCTTTCTTTGTAGTGTCTTTATTTGTTTTTAGAATTAAGATAATGCTACCCTTGTAAAATGAGCTTGGGAGTCTTCCTTCCTCTTGAATTTTTTGGAATACTTTAGGAAAGATAGGTGTTAGCTATTCTTTGAGTGTTTGCTAAAATTCTCCTGTGAGGTCATTTGATCTAGCACTTTTTTTGGTTGGGAGGTTTTTTAAAAATTATTATTACTACTATTACTTCAATTTGATTGTAGTCCACAGTCTGTCTCTTCAGATTATCTGATTCTTCCTGATTTAGTTTTGGAGATTGTATGTTTCTAGGACTTCATTCTTTTTTCAGATTGTCCAATTTGTTGACATATAGTTGTTCATAATATTTTCTTACAACTTTCTGTGTTTCCTTGGTGTCAGCTGTTACTTCTCTTTCATTTCTGGTTGTATTTATTTGGGTCCCCTCTCTTTTATCTTTATGAGTCTGGTTAGAGGTTTATCAATCTTATTTATCTTTTGAAAGAACCAGGTCTCCATTTCATTGATCTTTTGTTTGCTGTTCTTTTCCAATTCCTTTAAATGTAAACTTAGATTGTTTATTTGAGTTTTTCCTGTAATGCAGTTAATATCCCTCTTATGACTGCTTTCACTGTGTCCCATAGATTTGGGGTTGTTGTGTTCCCATTTTCATTTCTTTCAAGAAAACTTTGGATTTCTTCCTTGATCTCTTAACCACTCATTATTTAGTAACATGTTATGTAGCCTCCATGACTTTGTTTTTCAGTGTTTTTTCCCTGTGGTTGATTTCTAGTTTTACACCATTACGGCCAGAGAAGATGTTTGATAAGATTTCAATCTTCTTAAATTTATTGAGGCTTTTTTGTGTCCTAACATGTGGTCTATCCTAGAAAATCTTTCATGCGCCCTTGAAAAGAACGTATATTCTGCTGCTTTGGGATGAAATGTTCTGAAGATATTGAATAAGTACATCTGATTTAGTGTGTCAGTTAAAGCTGCCATTTTCTTACTGTTTTTCTGTCTGGAAGATGTATCCATTGCTGCCAAAAGGTCATAAAAATCCCCTACTATGATTGTATTACTGTCAATCTCTCCCTTTATGTCCATCAAGATTTGTTTTACATATTTAGGTGCTCCTCTGTTGGGTGCATAAATGTTTACCAGAGTTATATCTTCTTGTTTGATTGCTCCTTTTATCATTATGTAGTGTCCTTCTTTGTCTCTTACTATAGCCTTGGTTTTAAAGTGTATTATGTCAGCTATAAGTGTTGCTAGACCAGCTTTTTTTCCTTTCCATTAGCATGAAATATCTTTTTCCATCCCTTTACTTTTAATCTATGTACCTTTCATTTTTAGGTGTATATCTTTTATATAGCAAATATATGGACATTGCTTTCTTATCGGTTCAGCTAACTTTGTTTTGTTTGGTGGAAGCATTTAAGCCATTTACATTTAAAGTGATTACTGATAGCTATGCATTTATTGCCATTTATTCTTGTAACTTTCTCTGTTTTGTTGTTGTTGTTTCTTCTACTTTGTAAAGCAGGTCCTTTAATCCTTTTAATATTGATTTGGTGGTAACAAACTCCTTTAGATTTTCTTGTCTGGGAAGCTCTTTATTTCTGCTTTAATTTTAAATGATAACCTTTCTGGGTAAAGAAGTCTTAATTCTAGGTTTTTGCTTTTCACCACTTTGAATATTTCATATCAATCCCTTCTTGCCTGAAATGTTTCTGTTGAAAGATAAGCTGACAGACTTATAGGAGCTCCCTTGTATGTAATTACCTGCTTTTCTCTTGATGTTTTTAAGATTCTCAGTTTGTCTTTAACCTTTGCCATTTTAATTATGATGTGTCTTGGTGTGAGCATCTTGGTTCATCTTGTTTGAGACTCTGAGTTTCTTGGACTTGTTGTCTTTTACTTTCACCAGGTTAGGGAAACTTTCAGTCATATTTCTTCTAACAGGTTCTTGATCCTTTGCTCTTTCTCTTCTCAGCTGGTATCCCTACGATGCAAATGTTGTTATGTTTCATGTTGTCCCAAAGTTTTCTTAAACTATCCTTGTTCTTTTCAATTTTTTTGCTGCTCTAATGGGGTGTTGTTTTTTTTTTTTTACTTTGTCTTCCACATTGCTGATTCAGTCCTATCCTTGATCCAGCCTATATTTTATTTCTTTAAGTGTATTCCTTTTTACACTTACCTGAGGACATGCTTATTGATTTTTGAGAAGGGGAAAGGGAGGGAGAAAGAGAAGGAAAGAAACATAAATGTGAGAGAAACACTGCACTCTGAATGGGGTCCAAACCTGCAACCTAGGCATGTGGCATGACCAGGAATCAAAACCATGACCTTTCAGCCCTGGCTGGTGTAACTCAATGGATTGAGGGCCTGTGAACCAAAGGATCGCAGTTCGATTCTCAGTCAGGGCACATGCCTGGGTTGCAGGCTAGTTCCCAGCAGAGGATGCACGAGAGGCAACCATACATTGATATTTCTCTCCCTCTCTTCTTCCCTCCCTCTCTAAAGAAATAAAGTCTGCCCTGGCTGGTGTAGCTCAGTGGATTGAGCATGGGCCTGCGAACCAGAAGATTGCAGTTCGATTCCCAGTCAGGGCACATGCCTGGGTTGCAGGCTGGTTCCCAACAGGGAACACACAAGAGGCAACCATACATTGATATTTCACTCCCTCTCTCCTTCGCTTCTCTTCTAAAGATAAATAAATAAAATCCTTTAAAAAAAGAAATAAAATCTTAAAAAAAAAACCATGACCTTTCAGTTTACAGAGCAACACTCCAACCAACTGTACCACACCTGCCACTGCCTCTTCCAGTTTATTATTGGTATCAGATATGGTATTATTCATTTCCAACTGGTTCTTGTTCATGGCTTTTTTTAAATGCTGTTGTAGTTCTAACTTCCTCAAGCATCCTTATAACCATTATTTTGAAATCTCTGTGCAGTAAATTGCTTGCCTTCATTTCATTTATTTCCTTTTCTGGAGATTGTTCTTGTTCTTTCTTTTTCGGCATGTTTCTTTGTCTCCCCATTTTAGCTGTTTATTTGTGTTTGTTTCTACATATGAGATAGATCTGCTATGATTCCCACCCTTCATGTGGTGGTATTATGTAGTAGTGTCCTACAGGACCCACTGGTGTAGTCTCCTTGATCTCCTGACCTGGGTACTATAGGAATGTCAATCGTGTGGGTCATGTGTGCCCTCCTATTTTAATTGAGTCTTTATTACTATTGGCCTGTTCCTGTGTAGGCATGACTCTCATGCTGGCTGAGTGTGAGTCTCAACCCTAACTGTGGTGTCCAAGCTGTTGTGCAGGTGCTTCCCATGCAAGACAGCCTCTGAGAAACAAATTCTAGAATACTTTTATCTGTATAAAATGCCCTTCATGAAATAAGGGCAAAATAAAGACATTTCAAAAGAAAAAACTGAGATATTGTGATTAGAACAACTGCATTATATGATATACTAGAGGCAGTTTTGCAGACTGAAGAAAAATGATCTAAGTTTGAAGGAACTTTGAAAGTGATAAAGAGCAGCTGAAAGAGATTTTTAAAAAAAGATTTCCAACAAAATCACTTCTATTCAACATTGTACTGAAATTTATAGCCACAGCAGTAAGACCAGGAAAAGGAATAAAGGGACTAAATATTAAAATGAAAACAATAACACAGTTTTTACTCATAGATAACTATTTTATGTGTATATAAATAATGAGTTAATAAAGGGATTGATTAAAACTGATGGTAAACAGTCAATACACAATTTAATTGAATTTCTATATACCTGAAGCCAAAACCAGAAAAATAAAACTTGAAAACTACTATTTACAGTAGCATTAAAAATCAAATTCCCAAAGTAAGTTTTATTAGGTTTGGGCAAAATCTCCATATGGATATCCACAATATATTGTTGAGTTAGGTTAGAGCAAACCAGAAAAAAAGAGAAACTAACATTTTCCATGTCAGGGAAGACTCAATATTTTAAGATTTTACATCTTCCAAAGTCAATCTGTTTATGTATCACAATCTCTGTCAAAACCCAGGGATATTTTTATGGTGGAAATTGACAAACCCGTTAGCAAATGTCTGTGGAAAGCAAAGGGCCTAACCAAAACAAGAACAAACTTGGAGGTTCATTGAGTGAACACTCATACAAAATATAATCTTTATTAATGATACATAACAAATTTGCTAATTTAAGCTTATTATTGAAAATAAATTTTACTTTATTTAAAAAGAAAATTTAATGGAGAGAACACTTTCAAAATCATTTGAAGAAGTCAGTGTTATTTTATATAAAGCCAGTTTATGGACATAATAAGGAAAGAAATTATAGGCCAGAAACTATATTTGAACCGAGATGCAAAAGTCCTCAACAAAACAATAGAAAATCAAATTTAACAGCATAAAAGAATCATACATCATTATTATGTGGGACTTATTCCAGGGATGCAGGTATGGTTCAACATATGAAAATCAACAAAGGTGATACACTATGTTAATTAATGAAAGATAAAAATCATATAATCATTTCACTAAATGCAGAAAAAGTTTATTTTACAAAAATCAACATTTTCCATGATAATAACTTTTAAAAATTTAGGTGTAGAAGGAACATATCTCAAAAAATAAATGTATACATTACAAGCTCACAGCTAACATCATAGTTAATGTTGAAAAGCTGGAAGCTTTTTCTCTAAGATCAGGAACAAGTTAAGGGTGATCACTTTCACCACTTTAATTCAACATAGAACTCAAAGCTATAGCCAGAGCAATGAGTAAAGAAAAAGAAATATCTATAAAGCATTCAAATGAGAAAAGAAGAAGCGAAATTGTTTCTGTGAATCACATAATCATATATGTAAAAATTCCTAAAGACTACACCCAAAAAAGTTAGAACTAATAAATCAATTCATGAATTTTCAGGATACAAAGGCAACATGCAAACATGCAAAAATAAGTTGCACTTTCAACACACTAGCCAAAAACAAACAATCCTATTTACAATAGCATAAAAATAATAAAATGCTTATTTATAAATTTAACCTAGGAAGTAGAAGGTCTATACACTTAAAACTATTAGACTTTGGAATTTCCAGCCAAGATGCAGGCATAGGCAGATACAATTCACCTCTTTGCACAACCAAAGAAGGAAAACAATAATCTTAAAAAAAAACCACCAGAACTACCACAAAATCAAACTGTATGGAAGTCTGACAACCAAGGAGTTAAAGAAGAAACATTCATTCGGACAGGTAGGAGGGGCAGAGACTGGTAGCTAGGGTGGAGAGGATTCAAGGCAAGGCAGCAGCTGGAGGATGGGCTGGTCCCACATTTGTGTGCAGACAAACCAGGAGGAACAACTGGGGAACAAGACAGACTGTGCAACCCAGGATTCCTGTGAGGGGAAATAAAGTCTCAAAATCTCTGACTATAAAAACCTGTGTAGGTTGCAGTGGCAGGAGAAGCTCCTGGCTTCACAGGAGAATTCACTGGAGAGACTCACAAGGTCATAGAATGTACACAAACTCACCCACCCTGGAATCAGCACCAAGATGTCCCAATCTACATGTGGGTCACAGGGGAAGTGACTGAAAGCTGGCTGAGAGCAGAGCAAGCAGCATTGTTCTCTCTCAGACCCATACCACACATACAATGCCACAGTGCAGCAAGGTAGGTTGCCCCATCGTGGCATGCCTAATGCTTTACTCCTTACAATGTAACAGGTGCTCAGAGACAAAGAAATACGGCCCAAATGAAAGAACACATCAACACTCCAAAAATAGAACTAAGTGATGAAGAGATAGCCAACCTACCAGATGTAGTGTTCAAAACACTGGTAACCAGGTTGCTCACAGAAATGGTTGAGTATGGTCACAAAACAGAGGAAAAAGGAAAGGCTATGCAAAATATAATGAAGAAAAATATACAGGGAACCTACAGTTAAGGGAAAGAAACTGGGACTCAAATCAATGATTTGGAACAGAAGGAAGAAATAAACATTAAACCAGAACAGGATGAAGAAACAGAATTAAAAAAAAATGAGTAGAGGTTTGGAGCCTCCTGGACAACTTCAAACATTCCAACATCTGAATCACAGAGGTACCAGAAGGAGAGGAGGGAGAGCAAGAAATTGAAAACTTATTTGAAAAAAATAGTGAAGGAGAACTTCCCCAATATAGCAAAGGAAATAGACTTCCAGGAAGTCCAGGAAGCTCAGAGAGTCCCAAAGAAGTTGGACCCAAAGAAGCACACACCAAGGCATATCATAATTATATTACCCAAGATGAAAAAGAAGGAGACAATCACAAAAGCAGCAAGAAAAAAGGAGACAGTTATCTACAAATGAGCTCCCATCAGACTATCAGCTGATTTCTCAAAAGAAATTTTACAGACAACAAGGGGCTGCAAAGAAGTATACCAAGTCATGAAAGGCAAGGCCCTACATCCAAGACCACTCTACCCAGCAAAGTTACCATTTAAATGGAAGAGCAGATAAAGTGCTTCCTAGGAGTGCATCATCACCAAGCCCTTATTATATGAAATGTTAAAGGGACTTATCTAAGAAAAAGAAGATGGTCAAAAATAGGAACAGTAAAATGACAACAAACTCACAGCTCTCAACAACTGAACCAAAAAACAAAAACAAAAACTAAGCTAACAACTGGAACAGAATAACAGAAATGGAGATAACATGGAGGGTTATCAGCAGGGAGAGGGAGGAGGGAGAATGGGGGAAAAGGTACAGGGAATAAGAAGGATAAATAGTATGCACAACATAGACAGGGGGAGGTTAAGAATAGTATAGAAATGGAGAAGCCAAAGAAGTTATATATAAGGCCCACAGACATGAACTAAAGGGTGGGGAATGCTGGTGGGAGGGGGGTACAGGGTGGAGCAGGATAAAGGGGAGGAAAATGGGCAACTGTAATAGCATAAGTAATAAAATATACTTTTAAAAAACTGTAAGACTTTGATCAAAGAAATTCAAGAAGACACAAATGAATGGAAATGTATCTCATGTTTATGGATTGGAAGAATTAACATTGTTAAAATGTTCATACCATCCAAAGCTATCTGTGGATGAAATGCACTCTCTATCACAACTTCAATAGCATTTTTCATAGAAATAGAAAAATAATTTTAAAATTATTATAGAATCACAAATTTCCAAATAGAGAAAGCAGACTTGAGAAAGAAGAACAATGCTAGAAGCATTATGCCTTCTGATTTCACACAATATTACAAAGCTACAGTGATCAAAACAGTATCATAGTGCCACAAAAAAATACCCATATAACAATGAAACAGGATAGGGAGCCCAGGAATAATCCCTGCATATAGAGTCAACTAATCTTTAACAAATATACCAAGAACACAAAAGGATAGTCACTTTAATAAATGATGCCAAAGAACTGGATAACATCATGAAAGAAATAAAATTTCACCTTTATGTTATACCATACACAAAAATTACCTAGAATGATTAAAGACCTAAATGTCATACCTAAAATTATAAACTTGTGGAAGAAAACTTAAGGAAAAAGCTCCTTGACACTTGTTTTGGCAATGAGTTTTTTGGATATGAAACCAAAAGCAAGGATGACAAAATAAAAAATAAACAACTTGGTTTATTCAAAATAAACATCAAATTAAAATCTTCCGCACAGTAAACAATCAAAAAATGAAAAGGCAACCTATAGAATAGGAGAAAATATTTGTAAACCATATATCTTTGAAGGAGATCCTATCCAAAATGTATAAGTAACTGCTACAACTCAAACCAAACAAACAATCTATTTAAAAAATGGGCAAAAGGTCTGAATAAACATTTTCCCAAAGAATAGCTAACAGGTGCATGAAAAAGTGCTCAATATTACTAATTACTAAGCATTATTTACCTAAGTATCCCTCAATGGATTAATGGATAAAAAAATTCTGATATATATAATGGAATATTATTCAGCCATAAAAAAGAATGAAATCTTGCCATTCGTGACAACATGGATGGACCTTGAGGGCATTGTGCTAAGTGAAATAACTCAAAGAGAGAAAGACAAATACCATATGATCTCACTTATGTGTGGAATCCAAAAAGAACAAAATGGCAGTTGCCAGAGGCAGAGATTGGGGGTGTTGGCAAAATAAGTAAAGGGGATCAAAAGGTACAAAGTTCAAGTTATGAAATACATATGTCCCAAGGTTTTAATGTAGATCATGACCACAATAGTTAACTATATTGTATTGTATATTTGTGAATTATTGAGAGTTGACCTTAAAAATTTTCATCACAAAAAAAAATTGTAGCTATGTATGTTGACAGATGTTAATTAGACTTATTGAGGCAATCATCTTGTAGTGTATAGAACTATCAAATCATTATGTTATGTGCCTGAAACTAATATAATGTTATATGTCAACTATATGTCAATAAGAAAGAAAAAAGCCAAAAATGGAAACCATCGAAAAATAAAATATTAATAAATTATTTTCATTGAGATACTATTAGAGTCACAACATAGGCAAAATTGGGGAAAGGATAGTCACAACAAATGTACAGTGGAACCTCAGTTCTCAAACTTCATTCATTTCCAAAGGCTGTTCAAGAAGAGATGTGTTCAAAAATTGAATTGCCTTTGTTTGCTGCCTGAGAGACTTGCAGCATATCATACAGTGTATGGGTGTCAGCATGACAGTGTTGTCAGGTTGAGAACTGAAATTTTGTTCCACAAGTGAGACATTTTTGTTTGTGAACACCTTGGTCAAGAACCATTCTGTTCAAGATGGGAAACATTTGAGAACCAAGGTTTTACTGTATTCAACAAGGGCTGGTATACAGAATATATTTACTCCATAAAGTAATAAACAGATTAGAAACTCAATAAAATGAAAAAAAAAAAAACATTTGAAATGGTACATCACAAAACATGTTCTTCAAGTTTCCAACCAGCATATGAAAATGTTCTCATCTTTAATTTACTCATGATAGAAATGAGTATTAAAAACACAATGAATCATTATTAAATGTCCATTTGAATGGCTAAAAACTTTTTTAAATATTGACAATAAAGTGACAGTAATGATTTGGAGCAACTTGAATTTTTGTATTTATCTAGAGAGATTGTATACCTGTAAAAACTGTTTCAAACACCAACCAAATGATGAATTACACATCGCTATGATGAAATAATTCCATTTTAAGGTATATACTGAAGATAAATAAGTGTTTATTTCCACCAATGGACCTATATACAAATATATATAGCAGCTATATTTATTAAATAGTCCTAATCTAGGAACAACCTACATGTCATCAAGATAAGAGCTGATAAATAAATTGTGCTTTATTTATACAATGGAATTCATATGATGGAATAATATACAATAAAAAGAAAAGAACACATAATATACAAAAGAACATTTTGTATATTATGAATATATACAAAAATCTGAATAAATTTTTCAGATATATTAATGAACAAAAGGGGCCAATCACAAGTAATGCAACATATGTGATATCAACTTACAGAAACATTAACAACAGACAAAATAATTCAATGTGATACAAGTCAGAATAGTGTATATGTGTAGTAGGGTATTGACTCTAAAGGGCCATAAAAAAACTCTGTGGAGTGCTAGAGATGTTCTCTAATTTGATCTAAGTAGTGATTTCATGAATGTGTACATATGAAAACATAATACAACTTTTTAATTTATATTTTATATAATAAATATATGCTATACCTTAATAAAAGAGGGTAAAAACAAACCCTATGTCAGTTAATTCATATTTATTGGAATTTGACAATATGCTAAAGACATGCTACAGATAATATGTAGTAGACTTTATGTTCTAGTAAAAAATTTTTATATAACTACAGGACAAAATTGAAAGAAAAACACTGTAAGTGCCTCAAAATTACCTAAAGTAATTTAAGTTTCTTATTATTTGGATTACATTTACTAGAAAATGCTACCTTCTTCTCATCTAAAATTTTCCCCATCATGACTGGAAATTTTAATTGTCATTAGAACATTTAACTTCTTATTAGATGAATTTCTAGGTTACAAAGGGGTTTACAATTATCAATGAATGAAGAGTTTATTTTTTGAGAAATTTCAATAATCATTAACCTCTCGCTGCTAATGTTTTACAGAACTAGCTAATATAGTGCATTCAGCAATCTTTAGTTGTCCCAGAAAATCACTCTTTATCTTCTGTATCACCAATGAATGGGGATCCAGGTCAGATTGAATGCATTCTTAAGATAACTATGTGTCTCACATTTAAGTATATCTACACAGTAGATATTAAAAAAGCTATGACAATGCCCTCCCTTTAATTCCATCCTCCCCTTTCTGTCCATTTGTTGAATTCTGCTTAAGTCTGAATTTATTGAGTCCACTGATCTGTTCATCTATTGAATGAACTTTTACTGTGTTCCTAAAATGTGACAAGCACTTTTATAGACACTAGAGATACAAATGCCCATTTATTGATTGATTTATACATTCAAACAATTTATCGAATGCCAATAACATGCTAAATAGTATGCTAAGTGTTGGGATAAGAATATTGCATAAGAGAGACTTTGTCCCTGCCTTCCTAGTGCTTAAGTTCCAGTAAGCAGGAAATGGTCAAATAATAAGGTAATTAAATAAAATGTTTGATATTCTGGAAGAAAGCACAATCTAGTAGATGAAACAGATGAATAAGAAAAAATTTCATGCAGTTTAGAAAGTCTCATAATTAAGATATACCAATAGTATTCTAGGAATAGAAACAGTAAATAATTCTGTTGTGGGTGAGCTGGGAGAAGGGGGTAGATATTTACTTATTTTGGAAACTGCAAGTAGCTACATCTATCAGGTCTTACTTCTTTGTTGTCCCTGATCATAATCCAAGAATTAAACATTTTCTCTCATCTATTCTTTTTAATATTTTTATGTCTATGGCAATCTCTCCTTCTTCTATTCTCAACCTTTGAGCGCTTCTTCCCTTGCCTAAGTTCTTTACTATTTCAAGAAATAAAAATTATTTTCATAGTGCAGACCCTATAACATTTTTCACAACTGTAACGTAGTTATCATTTCAGCTACTCATCCTTCCTAAATCTCTGTTAAATAGAATCTACTCATTTCCCCACATCTTGTGTTGCTAAGCTTCAGGAGACAGATTCATCATTAATTTTGCCTTCCAATAATACTTATAACACATTATTCCTTTACCCTGTTGAAAAAACCTGTGCCTCTAAACCTCATGTCAAGCAGTTACAGAAATTCCTTCTCATTTTCATTCCATACCACTGCTTTGGCACATTGCCAACTCTAAATGTATGCACTCATAACCCTTAAATTCCATCCCTACCATCTGAACCTAGATATAGCTTTCAACATTTCTTTGAGTCTACCCTAAGAATACTCTGATACCAAAGCCTTTTGATCAATGCGGTGGAGCTGAGCAATTACTTCATTGGACAGACAGAAGAGTGGGATTACATCTTATACCTTACTGGGGGTCCTTAAGATTTCTGATAAAGTGTTTCTTACCTTCAAAGTTCCTTCTCTCTGGAGACATTAATGAGGATTCTTTCCTTCATTTCATTAAAATTAAAAGTATTACTCTCTAACAGCTTTATTAAACTATAATAATTGATATACAAAGAACTGCACATATTTAAATGTGTACAATTTGATGATTTGGGACATATGTAAACACCTGTAATCATATCACTACAATCATGGCAATAAATAGCTTAGCAAAGTAGTTCTTTCAATTTTTTCATAAGGATAAACTGTATTCAATACATCTCACATATAAGTACAGTGGGAGGTCTGCCAAAATGTATCTGAAGAACAGTTTCCATACAGTAATTAAAATCACCTTTCCCTTCATAGTCAAAACTTGACTATAGCTTTCTTACTGATTCAAAATCACTGTGCCTAAATAAGTGTGTGTGTGAGAGAGAGAGAGACAGAGAGAAATGTCCACATATATGCATTTCCATATGTTTAAAACAATCATTAAGTAAACTATGTATCTACAATATCAGTTCATTTTTATGCTATTCTATTTTATAATCTTGATAAAATCCTGAGCCTACAGAAACTTTCACACATCCCTAAGAAGAGATAACTAATACAAGGGGATAAAACTACTGCTGTTTAGAGCAAGGATCTTGTTGCATACAGTAGGCAGAACAGGGAAACAGAGCACTTTACATAATAGAACTTCAAAAAGTTCTTTCCTGATCTAGTGTGGTTCCCATTATGCAGAAAGATTTGCATTTTATGTTAAATAAGTGTTATCAGTGAAGAGTTTTAAGAAGTAAAATTATATATTCAGATTTTTGTTTTAGATAGATTATTCCAGAAGTGTGAAGGATGGGTTGAAAGTGTACATGACAAGGTCTGTCCAGAAAGTATCCATCCATCTAACATGCAGAATAGAGAAAAAATCTTGAAGATACAAGACACATCATATATAGGAGAGTGATGCCTCAGTCCCCTTCAAAGTAGGCACCTTGGTTCCTCACACTGTTCTCACAATGTCTCTTCCACTGTTCAAAACACTCTGCAAAATCCTTTGTTGGAATCACCCTCAGCTCCTCCATTGTATTTTCTTCAATCTCAACAATGGTCTGAAATCCCTTCCCTTTTCAAAGGAGATTTTAGTTTTGGGAAAAGCCAGACATCCCAGGGCACTGAATCTGAGCTATAGTTGGGCTGAGTCACCTGGGTGATTTGATATTTCACCAAAAACTCTGCATGAGAGGTGATGCATGAGCAGGTACATTGTTGTGATAAAGCTACCAATCACCAATTGTCCAGAGCTGTGGCCATTTTTGTCTCATTGCATCTCTCAATCAACAAAGGTAATTAAGGTAGCATCAAGGTAATACTCCTTATTAATTGTTTGGCCTGGAGGGGCATAATTGTGATGTACAACACCTTCCCAATAAAAAAAAAAAGCTAACATGGTCTCAATATTACTGTGACCTTGTCATGCCTGCTTTGGGTGTGGAGAACCAGGTGTCTTCCATTGAAACAACTGGGCCTTCATTTCCAGATCATAGCTGTAGCCCCACCATTCATCTCTGGTTATGATCTTCTTGAGGAAGTCCGGTTCATTGGTAGTAGTTTGAATCAAGTCTTTCGCAATGGTAGCACCATGTTCCTTTGGCTCTGGTAACAGAAGCCATGGAACAAATTCTGCCATGACACATTTCATGTCAAGATCCTGCATCAAAATCTTATACACAGTAGTTTTTGGAGTCCCCAGATGAGCTTCCAGTTCTCACACTGTTGGTCACCAGTCTTTGATGATTGCATCCCATACACATTCAACATTCTCAGGTGTTCTGCTTATTGCAGGCCTTCCAGAACTTGGATCACTTTCAACAGATTCACGACCATCTTTGAATCATCTGTGCCACACTATTATTTGTGCTGCATTTATTGCATTGTCCCCAAAAGACTGAATCATCCAAATAGTTTCTGTGGAGGAATGTTCAAGCTTAATGCAAAATTGGATGCACATATGTTGCTCTACTCACTCAGTCATTTTGAATGCAATAGTCACACAGAACACATGCTCACTCAATGGAGTCTACTGCCCCCACTGACTAGCACAATGAAGTCGTCACTGTTCACACATGTGCATTCCAGTCCACTCTCCTTGGCTGCCTGGCTACATGGATGTAGCACAAACTGTTTTCATTATATTAACAGTGGCTGGACTTTTTCTGGACAGACCTTATAGACTAGAGGTGGAGAAACCAGTTAAGAGATATAATGAGAGTCTGAACTAAGGTACTAAGGCCAAAGATCAGGAGACAATTTTAACTGATATTTTAGAAGATAAATTGATGACTGGATAAATGTGAATGTGGGAGGTAAAATTAAGGAAGAGGTCAAGGCTGAATCCTCTGTTTCTTACTTTAGAGTATTTGGCACATACAGATTCCTTTGAGAGTTTTATGAAACATATAGTCCCCTTCTTCCAGAGAAGGAACATAGATATGCACACAGAAAGAATTTCACAAGCAATTTAAAAAGGTTTGAATTTCTCTGTCTGTAGGCACAATTGGATCTGTGATTTGAATGAATGGAGCTGTTTGATACCCTGATAATCCCTGATGGATTGAATTTATAAACTGTCATTTAATTATGAATTATGACACTACCTAATAAATTATTTAGGTTTTGTGCCTTTTTACATGGTTTGAAAAAATATACCTATTTATACCTAAAATGGCTGTTTGCAAATCATACACACTTTAAGTTTATAATTACAACTATGAGAAATTATGAATGAATAAAAAACATTCACTATTCTACAATTTTTCTTTACATTTAACACCAGTGACATAAAAATTAAACCTCTTGCTTCTAAATAACTAATATTCTCTATTTATCGAATTCCTACTTGCCATTTATAGTATTTCTACATACATTCGATATAATTTCTAAGGAACATGAAGGTGAGTAAAGGACACCAAAAAAGCATACAAAGAAGTATAAAATAAAAGTTAATATAGTAAATATCATAAGAGTATGGCAAGCATAGTTTTGGGGGATTGAAAAAAGAGACAGAATCAAATACCTGTTTTGTATCTTAACAGTTGCATGGAAAGCCCCAAAAAGTTTCTAGAGGTCAGAGAATCCTTTAATTATTTCATGTAAGTATCTAACACTTTGGAAATGGTAGTGAGGTTGCTTTTTAAATCTCAAATGTAAGATTAGTTACATCAAAGTGTGACACCCAATAATTATTTTTATTCTATATATTCTTTGCCTATAGTATTTATTATGAAATAAGATATGTGATAGCTTAATACAAATACATATAAAATCATTATTACTTACTAAAAAGGGTAGAAAGCAGAGAGACTTCCTTAAAAAAGTAAAATGGATATGTTTATGCAAACATATTTGTGGTGATTTTAAAACTATATGATGTATTGAGAAAGTGTATCCCTTCATTTTATTCCATCTCGTTTTTATGCCCTCCATTCCATGTAATAATACAAATTTGCAACATGATAGTTTCTTTTTAATAACCTGCATTTATGTTTCTTCTCTGTCCTGGTACTATGGCATGAGTATACCAGTTGGCTGAGAGAAAGACAAGCGTGAGGAAGTCAAAGCATATAGTACTTCTAAATACATAGTAAATACTCTTTATCAATGATTTTCTTCCATGTTTTGTGTTTTTATTTTTAAATGCAGAATAGTGACAATATTTTACTCACTTAATAATGTCTTTTTCCAGAAGGAGAACTCAGATGGTTCAAGATGAGCAATCAGGCTATCAAGATGGGAAATCAATACTATCTTGATTTCCCAAAATACAGGTCAATTTCACTAGCTTATAACTTCTAAACAGTGAAGGTTTAATAGCATGCATTTTTACATGCCATGTGTATTTATTTTTATATTTATAAACTCCATAGGAAATAAAGCTCAACTTTCAGTTTTGAGGTGACAACACAACCGTGGTAAAAGCATGAAACAATGTGGGCTCAAGAGCTTTGCTGTCCCTACAAAAATATGTGTAACCCTAGTCTGGTCATATAATGTATTTATCCTTTTGTATCTAATTTAAGATAAAACTGAGAGGGTTTGTGAGTAAATGTAAAAATTAAAAAGCAAAATTACATTATAAAAATAAGATTGACAGCATTTGGCAAGACATTAGTTATAATGATTGTAAAACAGTGTAACGTGTCAAAAAGCTCTCCCCACTCCCACCCCCACCTCCTGTCTACACATTAGTTCTTTAAGATGTGTCGCAATCAGGATACTCTAGATTATTCTGCAAGAGCGATAGAAAAATCTCAGTTCCTTTTCACTAAATTAGTTTAGTTTTTGTTCATGCAAATTCTTTTGGAAGCCCTCATGATTTTTCAGGGCAATATTCTCCATGTGCTAGTTAAGTATTCCAAGCTGCTGTTGTTTTATGGAACATCTATTTCAACATGGTGCTTCAGGGTCCATTATGGGAGGTGAAGAGAGCATGATGCAATGGGTCCTAAGTGTGTCTGTCATCTCTGAAGTGACAGTCACCCAAAATTAGTCATGTGGTCCTATCCAATTTACATGACTGGGAAATATAGTCATCTATATTTCTAGGTAAGCAAATGGAAGTGGAAATATTGGTGAGAATTAGTAAAATTTATCTAGAATAAAAGGAATCTGATTGCTCTGTACTAAAGCTTGAGTGAAATAAGATACTTATATCAAAGGTAAAAAAAGATAAAATAATACATGAAGACAAAATACAAAAATGTGTAAGGGGATTCAAATGTGGGATGGGAAATATTTCCTTGAGGATACTTCCAGCGAAGATGGAGGCATAGGTGAAAACACTGTACCTCTTCGCACAACCAAGATTAAGGTCAACAAATATTTATAAACAATAACACAACCAGAACACAGAAAACTGAACTACGGAAGTCTGACAGTCATTCAACCAGACTGGTAAGAGGGGTGGAGTCGGCAGTTGCTGGAGAGGGGATGCCGCTGGGGAAGGCAGTGTTTGGTGGACTCAGGAGCATAGGTGGCTCGGAGCTTGCAGACCCTAGACTCAGGGAGGAGATGAGCAGAGCACACATGGCGGTTGGCCGACCGCGGACCCACATTCACACGCAGATACACTGGGCGCTTGTGGGAGGCAGCAGAGGGGATGAAAATCCGAGAGACCGTGGAACAGGCGCCATTGTTCCCTCTCTGACCCCGCCCCCACAGACAGCATCACAACCCTGCGACTAGGTTACCCCACCCTGGTAAGCACCTAACACTTCACCACACATATGTAACAGGCGCCATCTGACCAAACATGACTCAAACAGAAGAACAGCTCAGAGCCCCAGAGCCAATACTTTTAAGCAACCAAAAGATAGCCAACCTATCAGATGCACAGTTCAAAACAATGGTGATCAGGATACTCACAGAATTGGTTGATTTTGATCACAAATTCGATGAACAAATGAAGGCGGTGATAAGTGAAATGAAGGAAAATGTTCAGGGAACCAATAGTGATGGGAAGAAACCTGGGACTCAAATCAATGGAGTGGACCAGAAGGAAGAAAGAAATAACCAAATGGAAAATAATGAAGAAACAAGAATTCAAAAAAATGAGGAGAGGCTTAGGAACCTCCAGGACACCTTTAAACGTTCCAACATCCGAATTATAGGAGTACCAGAAGGGGAAGAGGAAGAGCAACAAGTGGAAAACTTATTGGAACAAATAGTAAAGGAGAATTTCCCCAATCTGGCAAAGGAGATAGACTTCTGGGAAGTTCAGGAAGCTCAGAGAGTCCCAAAGAAGGTGGACCCAAGGAGGAACACACCAAGGCACATCATAATTACATTAGCCAAGATTAAAATGAAGGACAGAATTCCAGAAGCAGCAAGAGATAAGGGAACAGTTACCTACAAAGGAGTTCCCATCAGACTGTCAGCTGATTTCTCAAAAGAGACCTTACAGGCAAGAAGGGGCTGGAAAGAAGTATTCCAAGTCATGAAAGGTGAGGACCTAGATCCAAGATTGCTCTATCCAGCAAAGCTTTCATTTAGAATGGAAGGGCAGATAAAGTGCTTCTCAGATAAGGTCAAGTTCAAGGAGTTCATCATCACCAAGCCCTTATTATATGAAATGTTATAGGGACTTATCTAAGAAAAAGAAGATAAAAAACAGGAACAGAGAAGGACAGCAAACTCAGTTATTAACATCCACACCAAAAAGAAAAGCAGACTAAGGGGACACCTAAATCAGGAGCGGAGCCAAAGAAATGGAGATCATCTGGAGGGTTAGCAACAGAGGAGTGGGAGGAGGAGCGGGATAGAAAGTACAGAGAATAAGTAATATAGAAGGTGGGGGGGAAATAGACAGGGAGAGGGCAAGAGTAGTGTGGGAAATGTAGAAGCTAAAGAACTTATGACACATAGACATGAACTAAAGGGGGGGAATGTGGGTGAGAGGGGTGTGCAGGGTGGAGGGGAATGAAGGGGGAAATGGAACACCTGTATTGGCATAATCAATAAAATATATTTTAAAAAACCAAAAAAAAAAATGGGATGGTATATTTTAATCACTTAAAGTAATCAAAAGTATTATGACAAAATTTTTAAGAAGAAAATATATAGTGATGATAATTTTGAGTTTAGTCACTGAAAATGACACATGCATTTAGGCTGAACATGGCCTTAAGCACAATAATTCTTTAAGATTCTGTTTTAAATGTGACCCTTCCTGGTAAATACTTTTTATGCAAAAATGTTATTATCATTATTTTGATTGTTGTATGCTATATTAGATGCGTTAGAAATTGAATAGAGCATCTCTTGGATAAACTTTACAACAATCAACAAATGTCACAAAGTGAACTTAAACTTTCTGCTCCCTAATGTCTTTTCCTCAATATTTGTCTAAATATTACAAATGAAGGAATTATGGAATATGCTCAAATATACTTTCAAATGTCAAATTAACATTCATGAAAGAAGAAATTTGCAGATAATATTTTGAGTTAGTCAAGCTAAATAACTGCCAATCAACTGCATTTTAAAAATTAAAAAGTTAATGAATCTTCTGATGCCAGAACAATATGAAATATTTCATTCTTTATTTACACCTTTTAATTAAAAATTGTCCACCACTGAGAATACATAACTTTTTGGTGTACCAACCAACAATACCAATAAAAATCCCCTCAACAAAGGTAGTGACTCAGCTGTCAAAGATTTGGTAATTGGTGCTAAAATAAAATTGTGTTTGTTGCCCTGGCTGGTGTGGCTAGTTGGACTGAGTGTTGGCCTGTGAACCAAAGGGTCACTGGTTTGATTCTCAGTCAGGGCACATGCCTGGGTTGTGGGCCAGGTGCCCAGTAGGTGGCATATAAGAGGCAACCACACATTGATGTTTCTCTCTCTCTCTTTCTCCCTCCCTTCCTCTCTCTCTAAAAATAAATAAACAAATTTTTTAAAAAAAATTGTTTTTGCTTTGCTACAATTTAGTGAATTGCATCATATATTCCTTAATGTCATCTTAAAAATGTGAGATAGAAAAGGAAACACAATACCAATTTAAGTAATTTTTTTCCTTTTCTACTTATACGTTCATATAGGTTTTGCATTTATGTTCATTCCCAGTTCTTTCTTTCTTCTTTTGTTTGCAAAAAATAGAGCAAATGTTGTGCATTGCAACCCATATGGGAGCCTGGAAATTTTAGTAGTAAAAAGTTACCAATGAGAAGTCAGTGAAAAGCATAGTGGAAAGAGGAAGCTAATAGAGGGAAAGTAATGGAAAAACATTTTTCGTATTTAATATTAAAATGAGAATAATAGAAAAATAACACAAATACAAGACAAACTTAAAAAGCAAATAAGAATATATATTTAATCCTACATATGTAAATATTTATATCAGAAATGAATTGGCACAATGTCTTAAGGAAAATAATTCCAGATGGAATCACTGAACTGTAGAAAATAATAAGAAGAACAAAAAATAAATATGTAGTATATGAAAGACTATAGACAAATAAAAGTGACAAAAATCAACATTTTCTTGTGGGGTCTATAATGTACATAGCACAAAAATATGTAACAAAAATAACACAAAGAGAACTGAATGTGAATGTAGTCAAGCTTTCAAGTTTCCTACATTGGTTATTAAGAAGTAGCTAAGGTAAGCTATAATAAGTTAAGTATTCTTATTGTCATCTTTATATTAACCACTAAAACTTTTTCAAAAGTTATATAGTTAAAAATCAGATAGAGAATGTAAAATAGAATAAACTAAAATAATGGACTTAACTAAAATAAAAGGTAAGCAAACTAAAACAAAGGGGCTAAGAGTAGATGAGATGTTTACAAAGAAGTAGCAAGATGGCAGATGCAAATAAAGTAATAATTGCACTGAAAACAAATGAGCTAATACAAATTATCTGACTGGATTCAAAATCAACAACTATATGCTGTTAAAACAGTAGATGTACTCTAATATAAAGATGAGTCTAAAAGTAAAGGGATAAGGTATTTAATTCTACCCACGAGGACTATTAGAATTGGAATTGCCTTCCAACTGTAAACAACGTGAGACTCAGTTAAGACATTTTTAAAATATCTTTTAAGACATTTGACCACAGTGAGGATAGACAGTGACCTCTAGGAGAAGGGAAACAAAGGAGTGGAGCACTATAATTTTCCCTGGTAACTTCCTGGAGGTAACTGCCAAGTAGAAATGCAGGGAGCTAAAACCCAAATGGAGCCCTAATGTCTTTCTGAATTGAGGAAACTCAGTACAGAACACTGAGGATCTTAGGGTCAAGCAGATTTTAAGGCTCAATATCTCTTTTTTATTTTTTTAAAGATTTTATTTATTTATCTTTAGAGGGGAAGGGAAGGAGAGAGGGAGAGAAATATCAATGTGTGGTTGCCTCTTGTGCGTCCCCTGCTGGGAACTGGCCTGCAACCCAGGCATGTGCCCTGACTGGGAATCGAACTGCTGTTGTTTGGTTCGCAGGCCTGTGCTCAAATCTACTGAGCTGCACCAGCCAGGGCTAAGGCACAATATCTTAAAAGAGGGAGTTTCACAGAGACATAAAGAGAGTTTTAAAAATCTACAGTGGGGTTCCCTGAAATCATTTGCTGGATATTGTATGAATTGGATCTCCAGGAAGATGAGAAGATAATCAGTAGATAACAGTAAGCTGCACATTTTCTGAAACTCATACAAAGCCTGGGAGTACTTTGTGTTCCCATACGCCAGAATGTTGAGGCCTCTTCATACACAGGGTATTGGTTGGTGTCTCAGAATGCCATTACTATTGAGTGGAGATAAATTACCTCTACATTAAAGATAACCCTGGGTGTCACCTAAAATAGCACAAAAATAAGCCTTGAAAATATAAAACTTCCCAATTAGCATACATGCCTGCAAGAACAAAGCCCAATGTTCTTTAAAGAAATTTAACAAAATCCATCCTCCAACAAGGTAAAAATAATATCTGGCACCTAATTGAAAAAATTCTAGGCATTCATGAAAATAGAAAATCTGATCCAGAACTAGAGGAAAAACCCTCAATAAAAACAATGCCAGAAAAGAGAGAAATGATAGATGTGCTAGACAAAAAGCCATTGCAAATTTGTTTCATATATTAAAAAATGTAGAAGAAAACATGAATGCGATGAACAGAGAAATGAAAGATTTGAAAAAGCCCTAAATAAAACTTTCTAAATACAGTATCTGAAATTTAACATATACTGGATGGGATTAACATCAATTAAAGAAAGTTGAAGATCCTATCCCCCTTTGATTTTGTCCATGAAGGATCAAGTGTGGGAAGTGGGGATGGCTGGCATGGAGGGAAATGGTGGGGGCAAAATGAAGACAACTGAACTTGAACAACCATAAAAAAATGAGGGGGAAAGAAAAAAGTTAGAAAATGTAACTAAACAAAAAGATGAAAATAAAAATGCATTATGACTGTGAAATAAAAAAAATAAAGTTGAAGAAAAGATTAACTAACTTAAAGGCAGTGATATAAACTATCCATAAAGAAGAATAGAGATACAAAAAGACTAAAGCAAAAAGAAAAAAAGGGCATCAATGACTTGTGGGGTGATACCAAGTGGTCGGGCATACATGCTTGTAGTGTCATGAAGAGAAGTGTGTGCCAAAGAGGACTATAGAACAAAATTTTAAAGAAATAGTTGTGAAAGATTTTTACCCCAAATTTTATTAAAGTAATAAATACAGGATGGGAATAAAAGAGAGAAAACTGTGCTTGAACAACAATTAAAATAAAATATTAAAAAAATAATAAGTACAAAATCCAAATTTCTTAGTGAAACTCATGTAGACTATACATAGAGAAAATCATACTAATACACATGATAATTAAATTGCTAAAATCAATGCTAAAAGCTAAATTTTTTACAGACCTGAATTTAAAAATTACAAGGAAGTTAACAACAATAGGAATAATAGCAAAGTTCTCATTTAAAACTTTGTAAGCCAGCAGACAAGGGAGGAGCAGCATCACAATACTGAAAGAAAAACCAACCTAAATTTATGTGACTGTCAAAAATACATCTTTAAAATATGAAGATAAAATATAGAATTTTTCAGACAAACAGAAGCTAATAGAATTAATTGTTAACTGATTGCTACTAGAATTCTTTTTTAAATCTTCAAGAAGCATAAAAATAATAGCAAATAGAAATTCGGTCAAAAGAATAATAAGGACCTATCAATATGAAGAGAGGGAGCAAATAATAACGATGCCTCAAAATACCTGAAGAAAACATAACTGAAAGAGTAAATAGAAGTATCAATTACAGTTAGATATATATCATGCCAATCTTAGTATCTAATAGAAAAAGTACATAGGAAATAGAAGATTTAAACAATTTTCCAAAAATTTACCTAATTGTATACAAATTTCACTCAAGAACAGCAAGAACATAACAATACAGATTATTTTCAAATAAATCGAATATTCTGAAAGACAGATCATATTCTGAAAATTTTAATAATTTTAATATATTTAAAATAAATAAAATCATATAACATATTCTGTGAACACAAATGAACTAAAAAAGAAAATAAGAACAGAAAGAAAATCCCTAAATATTTGGAATTTAACAGCCCACTACCATATAATCTCTGGGTCAAAGAAGAAATCACCAGGCAAATTAGAAAATATTTTGAACTGAATAAAAATGAAAAAGCAGCTTATCGAATTTTTTTAATATTTTTATTTTAATTGTTTTTCAGTACAGTTTTCTGTCTTTTACTCCCATCCCATACCACCCCCCAGTGCTCCCCCCTCCCTCCCCTTTCCACCCCCCCTAGTTTCTGTCCATGTGTCCTTTATACTTGTTCCTATAATCCCCTCCCTTTTTCCCTGAAATTCCCTCCCCTCTCCCCTCTGGATACTA
>PVKM010014775.1:0-28613 GCA_004027735.1 Carollia perspicillata | reverse complement strand
TTTTTTCCAGCTTTCCCAATGGGTTGCCAAGTGACTCAGCACTGGCCTGTGTGGGCACTATTATTGATGAGAAATCCTCTGCCTGGGTGATATACTGCATATAACACATGCCCAAAGAACAGTGCCAAGTCATACCAGAAAGAGCAAGCGAATTATTCACCTCCACTTCAAATGTAGGCGAATCCTGTCTTAATGCAGGGGCTACTCAGCATCAGAAAGACAAAGAAAGCCCTAAGATCATCAGAGACTTCCTTCTAAGATTCAAGGAATTATTAGGCAGAGCCTCTCCTTTCTTGCTTACTATTAAAAGGCAATCAAATCGAGGACAGCAGAGAAAAAGGACAAGAAAAAAAACATTTTTCAAAAACAACCCTGAAGCAGAAAACTGCATAATAGCCTTCAGCTCTCTTAAGTGTTGTCTTTGTGAGTACTACGAGCTCCACCCAGAGGTCATTTCTAGATCTGCATGTTTGTTTAATTGGGAGAAAGAAAACCTTGGTGGCCTGACTTGCCTTACAGAACTGCTGGAAATTCTTGGACAACAGTCCCTTTTTCCTGTCTTTCACTAAAGAAGCTGCTCTGAACTCTGAAATACAGGATATACTCGGGAGCAGGATAAGATCCAGCAGGACAATAGCTTTTTATCTTCACTCCTGGCAGGCTGAACCCAACTAAAAGACAACCCGAAGTGTTCAAAGAATACAGCGCGCCCTCAAAAAACTATTTCTTCCGACATCGTTTTGTTATAATGTTGATGAGATGCCAATGGAACTTAAATCTTGTTTCTATCAATTAGCCTATGGTAAAAACCGGTCTCATTAAACATCATTTCACTCAAAGTTATAGAACCTATTGATGATGTTAAGTGGGGACTTACTGTACTTTTAGAAGAAACACGGAGGGCTCTCATGGAAATAAAATGTAAGATTGGAGAGCGACTCAGGGTGGTAGGCAAACAGGAACATGTCTAATATTAAGACTGAGAATAATCCTTCAAGAACCCATTGGCCACTTGCCTAGACGGCCTAATTGTAAGGCCTCCACTCCCTTATGCAACTCAGGAGATCTTCCCAAGACAATTACCCCCCATACTTCCAAAAGAACTGACTGCAGTCCCCAAAACATCCCCCTGATGTCCATCCATTCGTAACAGCCACACACCCCTCTCCACTCCACCCCATCCTCCACACTGGCTATGAGGGGTCAGGCTAGGATCAAGAGCCCCCACCTCCACGCACTGATCTGTCAACTGCCCAGTGGAAAACACATCCTGTTCCAGATATCACGAGCTAGCCCAACAAATAAATGAAGCCTTCCAAAAAAAAAACAGTATGTTGGTGCTGAAACTTTCATCCACCATCTGGAAAGCTTCTCATCACAGCCTGCATGTTCCTGCCTTCATCAGCTTGCACCTTACACAACTTAAGACAACTTTGACAGATTCTGAAGATGGAAAAAATCAAACTTGCCCTTTGTCTTCGTCCAACAGCCCCTAACCCCCGTCGTCCAATTCTTTCTTCACTGTAAATAGCGAACAGCCTTTTCCTGTCTATTGACAAAAATATCTATGGCAATGTTTATCCATCTCAGGAGTGTTAAAGCTCTTGAAAATGTCCTTGCTAAACCTCTGCATGTTCTCATTTGAACAAGGCTAAGTGTTCCCAGAATGTTGCCCTTTTGAATGGACTTTATTTTTTTAGAGCAGACTTAGGCTCACAGCAAAATTGGACGCAAAGTTCAGAGATTTCCCATGTACCCTCTGCCCCCCACACCTGCATAGCCTCCCCCATTGACAACATCTGCATGAGAGCGATGCATTTCTTACAATTGATGAACCTACAAGGACACGTCATCATCACCCAGAGTCCAGAGGTTACATTAGGATTCATAGGCTGTTGTACATTCTAGGGGTTTAAACACATGTATGATGACATGTATCCACCATTACAGTATCATATGGAGTAGTTTTGCCACACTAAAAGTCCCCCCCCTCTTCATTTCTTGAGCATAAGGCAAAAATATTTGTGCTCAGCATGACTCAATCTGACTCTTAGCAGTATTCCCTGGGCCTGCCTCGTGACCATAATCACCAGGGAGACTGGCGATCACAAATGCTTAAACCGCACCCCTCAACTCACGACATCAGACCTGGTTGGGGAGGGGCCCAAACAACTATAGAGTGTCCGACACCCCAGGTGATTGCTATCACCAGGAAAGACTCAAAAACACATCTCTAGAGGAGAGATGCTCCTAATTTCAGAGTCCCCCAGCTGCACAGCAGCATGTGTTAAGAATGTAGCAGGTGTTCCCCATGCACTTGAGCTCCGGTTCCATCAGAATGCCTAGAATTCACGATGGGTCCCATTCTTCACTCTCAACAGCACGGCTTCTAATACTTTTCTCACTCATTCCCTTCTCTTGTTGCACCACACCAGAAAATTTTATAAGGCCTCGCGAGTGTCCACTTCTATTAGGAAATATTTTTCTATTCCTACACGATTGTCTGCCACTGGTCTGCAGTTCATGTGCATGCTAGTTGGATCCCTTGTGCAAAATGATGGGTTAGAGAGCAAATCTGCTAGGTTACAGGAAAGGATTCGCCTAAGGGCATTTGCACACATTATACACAGAACAGAAGGACACAAGGCCAATACGGGTTTGTCTCCTTTGTGCCTTGAGGGCTCTTCTGCCAGCTGCTCCCCAAGGCTCCCCACTGCTCTGCATTCTGCCACAGCCAATGATAGTTTATGGCAAAAATTCACTGGGCAGCAAGCCATGTGTCTTACAGCCGGCAATTAGGAGAGAAGGAAAGGCTGAATTACAAGGTGTTTGAAAATGCGGTTCAAAAAAGAAAAAGTCATCATATTTTCTCTCACCTGCTGGTGATGAAATGTATGTATTCATCCAAAACAGACACCTAACTTTGGGGTCATTCGGAGTCAACAGCTCACTCAATGTAAAAATCAAGCACACCATGTTGCACATGAAAATCTATTAAACCAAAAGCCAGTGTTTGGGTTTTGGGTTGTTCTGTTTTGTTTTGTTTTTTTTTTTCATAAAATAGAATCCTTACCTTTTCTTTGGCTTTCCTTTTGGTCCCTGCATCCATCCACTCATTTTCTTTCTCCAGCATGTCAATGAAGGCCCAGCGAACACCCTCAATCAATTCTTCCATCTACAAAACCAAACAAAAAATACCCAAAGAGGCAGGTCAAACACCAAGAAGCTTCAGACAAGGTTTTCTAGGCCATGAGAAATAGTTCAGTGCTAAACACAGTGGGAAAGAGGCTCCTTTCAGCCTGACTCCACGCTCTGGCGACATGACTTTTCCTAGGAAAAAGCTCCCCCGCCACGAGAAAAGAGCCATTTCTTTCCATCAGAACAACTATTAGCCCATTCTTATCAAGGTGCAACTAATTTCCATAGTTTAATACGGGTCTGGGAAACAGAAGCAAAGGTGTGGGCTGTGTATTTCAGACAGGTATTGCGGAATAAAGTGAGTGACCAGTTGAAAGAGATACTGTTAACGAAGAAACAGGCAAGGAGAACTAGCATCCGGAAATACACATCACCAATATAAATCACACATGTCAGGACCCCAGTTCTTTCCAAAGACAGTGCCAGTGGTTCTACCAAATGCTTGGCTGTTCTCTGTGGTCTCCCTACTCTCCTCTCCACTCCCTTGAAGCTCAGAAAAGCCTTATGCTATTTCAAATCTCAAATGGTAGGTCTAAAGGGGGCGCTACAGAAAGGTTATCTTTTGAAAGACCTGTCCCAAGTATTTCAACAGTGAGACCACACCCGTGTTCATGGTTTTCTTTCAGCACTCATTTGTGCATCAGCAGAGAGGACTCATGGCCGCAGGTAGACACTAACACTGAACTTCAGAGGCCCACATGGAACAGTCTGGTGAGGCCCTGCCTGTTTGTGGATGCAAACCTCTCAAAATTCCAGTCTCCTGAAGAGATGCTTCAGTTTTATTAATAGAAGACTCAAGAAAGAGTAAATAGTGGATTTAGCACCGGAATAAAATTTTTCATTTGATCCTATGGAGTGGCAAAGCCATTTTTAGAATTAATTCAAAAAGGAAAAAAGTTTAGATGTTCCCTTGGTTCTAGAATAAATTGTCAGCACAAAGCTCAAAATAATTTTTTTGCTGTTTAATAAGTTTCCAGCTATGTTTTCAGTTCAATAACAGTTGTAAGGAGCCAGAGCTGTAAATCAGTGGGCTGGGTTCCATCGTATGTAAATAAGAACAAACAGCAGATGGAAAAGGATGGGGGGAACCTCACAGCTCTTTCTTCCCAACTTTGTCAAAACATTAAAAGAAGAGAAAATCTCAACTTTGGACTGGGACATGATGAAAACATGAAATGACGGAAGAGCAAAGACCTTTTAAAATAATATTGAGTCACTGGTTCTCGATCTTGTCTGCACCCTGGGGTCTTTGGGGATAGCTTTAACCAATCCCAAGGCCTGAGCATCAGGGTGCTGATGGCGTTGATCTGGGTGCAGCCTGGGTGTCCAGAGTTGCAAAAGGTCTTAGGTGATTGTACAGGCAGGGTAGAGACCCACTGTTCCAGGGGAAGCCATTTATTTTACAGATAAAAAAAAGTCAAGAGATTCCACCACATGTTCCAGCTCTTACAGCTAGCTAGGGAGGGCCCCACCCTCCCTAGCCAGGGCCAGGGCCCCACCACAGTGCTAAATGATAGTCATGAGCTCAGAGCTCCTAGGAGCGACAGGGCGTCCCTAACAAATCAGAGGAAAATGCTAGGGAAGTGAAAGGGAACCAACAGAGAGATGCAGAAGTAAACATTTCAAACAGAAAAACTACACAAGAAGGGTGTTAAAACCACAAGGAAATCTCCAGGGACTAGATCTTTTGCCTGTGCAGTCACCAGCACCCCTGTGTCATGATGACCTCCTCATGCAGTGACATGCTTTATCCCGTCCGTCACCTTCACATAAAGAGGTATCTTCCTGAACCAGGGAGGGGCCATCAGGATGCAAAGGCATGGGTGCATTGATTCGAGAGGGATTCAGTGACCAAATCAATGGAACCAGGTGATTAATTTGTATGTGGAGAGGTGATGAAAGCGGGGAGAGTCAGATTAATTCCCAGGCTTCAGGTGTGGGCAACCACATGGCTCCCACTGCAATTTTCTGAGACCGGGAATGTTGCAAGGGAAAGGGCTGGGGACAGAAGGCAGGCATCAGCGGGATGAAGAGGACATGGGAAGCAGAGACAGCAAGTCTGGGGAGAAAGCAAAGACACAGTAGAAGAGGATGTAGGGTTGAGAGAGGGGTCTGAGGGTTTGGGGTTTGGGTTGTGTGCGTGTGTCTGTGGCTGCTGTACAATGCTACTGTTGCCTCTGTTCTGGCCATTGACCACGTGAGGAATTTGGAAACTCGACAACAAGACAACAAACAACCTGATTTTAAAATGGGCCAGAGACGCCTCGCCAAAGAAGACATACAGACGAGAAACAGCCTATGCAAAGATGCTCCACATCATATGTCATCAGGAAAATGCAAGGTAAACAACGAGCTACCAGAACACACCTGTTAGAAGGGCCAAAATGCACAACACTGACCAACACCAAATGCTGATGAGCATGTAAAGCAACCGGAACTCTCGGTCATGAGAGGACAAATGGTACGAACACTCTAGAAACCACTTTGACGACTGCTTACAAAACTATACATACTCTTATCATAGGATCCAGCAATTGTGCTCCTTGGTATTTACCCAAAGGAGTTGAAAACTTCTGTCCACACGAAAACCTGCACATGGATGTTTAGAGCAGCTTTATTTCTAATTGCCAAAACTTGGAAACAACCAAGATGCCCTTCAGTAGGTTATTAAATGGGTAAATAAACTGTGGTTCATCCATGCAACGGAATATTACTCAGTACCAAAAGTAGATGAGCTATCGCCTCCTAAGAAAACATGAGGGAACCATAACTACATATTACTAAGTGAAAGAAACCAATCTGAAGAGGCTACATATTATACGATTCCACATATATGACATTCTGGGAAAGGCCAAACTCTGAAGACAATAAAAGGATCAGGGGTTCCCCTGGGTGAGGGTGGGGAGAAGATGAACAGGCAGAGCCCAGAGGAATTTTAAGGTAGTAAAAATACTCTGCATGATATTGTAATGGTGGATATGTGTCATTATGCTTTTTCCAAACTCATATAATGTACAATGCCAACAGTGAACCCTGAGGGAAACTATGGACTTTGGGTGATTTTGAGATACTGATGCAGGTCCATCTTCGGTAAACAAATGTACCACTCTGTTAAGTGATATTGATAATGGTGGATACTGCACGTGTGGGGTCACAGGGTGTACGAGAAATGTCTGCACATTCCCCTCAATTTTGTTGCAAATCTAAAACATTAAAAAACATCTTTTTAAAAAATGAAAGCACCCGTGGCTGGTGTAGCTCAGTGGACTGAGAGCTGACCTGCGAACCAAAGGGTTGCCCATTTGATTCCCAGTCAGGGCACATGCCTGGGCTGCGGGCCAGGTCCCCTGTTGGGGATGCACAAAAGGCAACTACGCATGGATGTTTCTCTCCCTCTCTTTCTCCCTCCCTTCCCCTCTCTCTAAAAACAAATAAATAAAATCTTTTTTAAAAAAATGAAAATAAGGTACTGATAGAAAGGATCCAGTGAGGAAGAAAATGTTGAAAACATGGGAGCAAAAGAAGACATAGATGGTCCACGGGAGGGCACAAAGGGAATAGTAACCAAAGAATACAGCTGACCCTTGAACAACACAGGTTTGAACGGCGAGGGTCCACAAATATGCAAATGCTTGAACACAATGCAGATTTGAACTGCAGAGGGGGGTCCACCTATATGTGGATTTTAAATGCCATTCCTGGGCATTATAATGACTATTAAATTAATTAACATTTTAAGCATTTTGCCTAAGTTTTTCAAAGCTCCCTGTCTGTACGCTGCTGACCGGCATGCCAAATGAAAAAAAAAAAAAAAAGAAGCAAGACAATTTCAGCCTATGGCCAGGGGAAAGAAGGACAAATAATTGCCATATGCAGCTTCGGTCTTCCTCTTCCTTTCCTTCTCACTCCACCACCTGTGTCTTTTCTAAATCCAAGCCTTGGTAGCTCAGTATCTTTGTGGCCCTCGCAGATGTCAAAACCCAAGGAGTAGTCACGCCCCTCTTTGCTTTTCCAAGCGCTTCAGCTGGTCTCCACTCTCGTCCTCTCAGGTGCCAGCACTCCTCGCCCCACTCCCCATCACAGGCTCTCATTTTTGGTCGGTTTTGCAGCCTTTACAGACTTATATAACATTTCTGTGAAATGGTGCTGAACTAGCCCAGCAGACTTGAAGAACCAGGAAAATCTTGAAGGTGACTGACGTCATCAGTAGTTGGCATGCCAATGCAAATAAGAGAAAAAATGATTTTAGCATGCTGGAACTACAAAGGCAAATCATTGAACACTTGTGAGTTTCATCTTAGACTACTCTACAGCATCACATAATAACATGGCCTTCAGTCAACTCATGTTCCCCAAGGCAGCGAAAGCCTGCCATAATTTTAAAATAAATAAGAGAAATCTTGACCTAAGGCCCCAACCAGCCAACATATAACATTAACAGAAATTACTTAGAGTGGAAGTCATAGGTTGAAGTTATCCAGAGAAAATATTTACTGAGTCAAAAGTCAAAATACAACATATAAAACTTAAGTGTTATTATGATAAAACCTGCCACGTTCAGGATAAGGGTCCTCCAGGCAAAGCAGCGATTTGTTAAGCATCTATTTATTTCAGATTTGATGGATCTACGCTGTGAAAATACAGTTCATCCAATCGGTCTATGGGCAGTTGTTAGTTCAAGCAGTGTTATTTTTTTTAATTTTATTTATTTATATTTAGAGGGGAAGGCAAGGAGAGAGGGAGAGAAAGAGAAACATCAATGTATGATTGCCTCTTGTGCGTCCCCTGCTGGGAACTGGCCTGCAACCCAGGCATGTGCCCTGACTGGGAATCGAACCGTGGTTGTTTGGTTCCCAGGCCCGTGCTCAATCCACTGAGCTACACCAGCCAGGGCTCAAGCAGTGTTATTTAAAAGTTGGTTCCCCTTCTCATTCCCTGCACCCCAGGATTTTTCCCATAGTGTTCTACATCAGACACCAGACACTGGTGAATCACACATGCCTATGCATGCAACGGTTACGCTTCCATCAAAGGTTTTTTGTAATGAGATTCTCCCATCTTAAATTACAAATTGTTTCACCGGCTGTTTCACTTTTGACCTCTCCTTACCCTTTCTCCCATCACAAGGACACAGGAATTTTGTAGTTTTTTTATGAGATGGTTCGATTAATGCATTTGAAGGGACATATGCCAATACCGGCATGCCTTGTTTCATTGCATTTCCCTCTATTGTGCTTCGATTTTGCATCTTTATCAACATTGTTCAAGACTCACCCCCCACCAGCAAATAAGATGGCTACTTTCTGAAGGCTCGGGTGACAATTAGCATTTTCAGCAATAAAGCGTTTTTAATTAAGGTATGTAACATCGGGGGGGGTTTAGATATAATACTATTGCACACTTAATAGACTACAGTACAATGTAAAGCTTTGTCTCTGGCAACAAAGACCCCCTTATGTGGCCAAATCAGATCCCACTTCATAGGCATGACTCCCAAACAGTTAAACCCACACTCGCAGTCCCTTCTCTGAGTTCCTGTTAGGCTTATACTCAGAACATAGGTGTGTGTTCAATTGCTATTTATATTTACTTGGTTTGTCCAACAAGCTCTGTAAGCTCTGAGGACGGGAATCGTGATTTAGATCAAACGAAATCATGGGCACATAAGCAAACTAAAAAATGTTGAAGGGGATCAGAATATGCCACCCCAAAACATGCCTCTTTGGCATGAGAATTATTGTAGGCTGATTACTGTGAAGAAACAGCAGACATGGGAAAAGCTCTGAAAACTGAGAAGTTGCCCTTCTGTAAGAGACAGTGATATTTATAAGGGAAATGATTTGTCACGGTGTCTCCCTCTCTGTGCCAGAAGAAGAGGATGACTCAATCTCTGGAAACAAGATCTTATCACTGGGGAAGGCATAACAACCTAGTCTCATCTACTTTGCTTTTCCTGATCACCTCCCATAACTGGCTGTCCTCCCTGCTCCGTATCTCTTTTGTCTGTAGCTGGGGATGGTATTTAAGGTGCTGTCTTGGACCATTTGGGGGAGTTACTCCATTTTCCTGGGTCTCTCCCATGTATACAGGAGGTAGACATGTTATTCAATTTCTGCTTGGTTTTTTCTGTTAGTCCTTTCTAGTGCAGAGGATACTCAGCCAAAAACTTAAAAGGGTAGACTGAAAATTAATTTTTCCTCTTCTACAATGCTCTGCAAACTTAAAGTGGTTAGTTTCATAATTTCACGTCTCACATATTTTCCACATGATGATTTCATCTCTCACATAAGACGTATAGCAGATGCTCAATAAATATAAGTTGATTTATGCTTTTCAAAACCTCCAGTGCATATCTAGCAAAGCAGTAAAAGTGAATCAAATATTGTTTATATAAATACTGAGGTATAACAGTTACGCCAGCAGTTATTTCAAATATAAACTTTAGTGGGAATCCAATGACTCAGTAAGTTAGCCTAGTCCGTTCTGAGACTGGTGATTACAGCATGGTACAGAACAGATGGCTACGAATGCTTTACATATGTGTTAATATATCTGGTAGAAATAATTATAGGCTGATAGAGTTCTTTAAAAAGAAGAAAAAGAAAAATCTTCAAGGTCGAGTGTGTGCAGCAATCTTAAAATAATGTAATTTCCATGAAATTCTTAAAGACAATGTTGAATAGATTTTTCCCATTTAATTTAGAAATTATAAGTAATACCTTAATAAAACCTAAGATTCAAAATTCTCCAATATCCCCATTGGTCTAGATCAGGGCAATGTTCTTCAGTTACAGCCACTTGATTAGCGAATGTGAAAACTGAAGATCATAACCATTAATTGATGTGGTCAGCCCTGAAGAAACAGACTGCAATCTGAGGGAAATCCCTAAAAGTTTTCTTTCTGGAAATTTACCAAAAAAAAATAGACATAAAATAAATCAATGCACCAAGTAATACTAAATATTCATTGTCTCATTATTTATACTGTAACTACTTATTAAAATGGGTTTGAATTGATTCCTGATAAAAGATATAAAAATGGCATTAAAATAAGAAGCAAAGAACAGACCCATATTGATATGTGAGCAGCGTTAAGGCCAGAAAAACTAAGGATAGTTAGAAAATGCTAAGGTTTCTGGCAGCCAAGCAAGCTAATAAAACAATTCATACCAGTTTGTCAGGATTAACAAACTTGCATAGCTATTAATCATGTTGGCAAAAGAAAAAAAAGAATATCAAGCTATTTGAGCCCCAGACATGCTATAAAGCATGTTAGTTTGGTGGTACAAAAGTTTAGCGTGTCCTTTTGTCAGAAAGTGTAATTAGGGTGGAAGTAATAAGGACTAAAGTCCTATTTACTGCCCTGGCTGGGTGACTCAGTTGGTTGGAACATAATCCCATACCCCAAAAGGTCGTGGGTTCGATTCTCAGTCATGGCCCATACCTGGTTTGCGGGTTCAACAATCCCCAGTCGGGCGCATACTGGAGGCAAGAGTGTATGTGTTCTCTCTCTCTCTATCTATCTATCTATCTATCTATCTATCTATCTATCTATCTATCTATCTATCTATCTCATTCTCTGTCTCTCTCTTTCTCTCTGTCTCTCTAAGTCAATAAACATATCCTTGGGTAAGGATATTTTATTTTTTTAAAGATTTTATTTAATTATTTTTAGAGAGGGGGAAGAGAGAGGGGGAGGGACAGAAACATCAAGGAGTGGCTTCCTCTCACACAGCCCCCACTGAGGACCTGGCCCACAACCCAGGCATGTGTCCTGACTGGGAATCAAACCAGTGACCCTTTGGTTCCCAGGCCAGCACTCAAGATACTGAGCCACATCAGCCAGGGTGGGTAAGGATATTTGAAAATCTTATTTAGTAGATATGAATAGATAGACTGTGTTCTAATTTTTGAACTCATCTTTCCCTGTTTCCCACTTCGCATCTCTGACAGGGAATGAAACAGAGACCAGAATATTTAGAAGTCAACCAGTCTCCTGACGATCTAGCCTTTGGCTGTGGGTAAATTTCCCCAGCAAAATAATTCAGCCTGATCACTTCCAAAAGTCAGCTCTGGTGGAAGGCATAAATTCCCTCCTTCCAGTGAGGGAATTTCCAGTACAGGCTCTTTGCGGCCCACAGATCTGGTCGGATATGCGTGACAAGACTATAGGCGATAATGTGACAACGGCAACACTGTCGAGTATCATCCAGAGATGTAGACAACAAACAAGAAAGGCAGGCCAAATACGTCATCGCTGTGGCAGCACACTTAAGAACAAGGGCAGGAGTGGTGTCCACACTTATTTCAAGAGAATTCCCAGTGAGATATCTAAATTGTTTGTTGTGCTGGATGTCATTTCGTCAAAGGTTGCTTAAAAAGAGCTGTCAGAATTGGGGTCTGATGACATTCTTGTAACAAGATTTAGTCCTTAGAGGGTTGTGAAACCAGGATCTGCTAGAGAAATTACATTTGGCTTCTTGAGTAGTTTTGTGAGACTATCCTATGAGTCAGATTTAGCATTAATGATAGAGCAGGTTGTGGAATATGGCCAGGGAACTAGCATTAAAAGGATCTTTACCCCAACACAGGGCACGTATGAGGGACTCGAAACAGCAAAAACCCCAGGCACCTTCCTCACTCTCAGTCTTTCTAAGAGAAATTAGAAAGAGGAGATCTCAGTGCAGGAGAGTTGCCACAGTTGATACCAGGACTTCCATGATACAAATTCTCTCCTTATGATTAATCTTAGGGCATGACACACAGAAAAACAGTAGCTAACAATCACTGGGCACTTACTACGCACCAGCCATTGTGCAAAGCCTTCTACATAGATGAGCTCACTCGGTCCTCACCACGAACCAATGAGGTAGGTGCCATAGTCCCCTTTATCCGTGGTTGCCCTTTCCGTGGTTTCAGTTGCCTGTGGTCAACCATGGTCCAAAAACATCCAATGGAAAATGCCAGAAACAAATAATTCATAAGTTTTAACTTGTGTACTGTCCTAAGTAGCGTGATGAAATCTTGCACCGCCCCACCCAGGGGGTGAATCATCCCTTTGTCCAACCAACTCACAATGTCTATGCTTCCCACCCGTTAGGCACGTAGTAGCTGTCCTGGTTACGAGATCAGTTACGAGAGAGAGACAGACAGACAGGCAGACGGACAATGGCCATGTTCACGTAACTTTTATTACAGTATATTGCTATAATTGTTCTATGTTATTATTAGTTATTGTTACTCCCTTGATTTATAAATTAAATTTACCATAGGTATGTAAATACAGGCATAACTCATTTTATTGTGCTTGTCTTTATTGCACTTCACGGATGTTGCATTTTTTTGCAAATTGAAGTCAAGACCCTCCACCAGCATAAAGATTACAACTCTCTTTACTGTGGTGGTCTGCAACTGAACTCATGACATCGCCGAGGCATACCTGTATAGGAAACACCACAGATATATAGGGTTCGGTACTATCCATGGTTTCAGGCATCTACGGGGGGTCCTGAAACGTAGCCCCCACAGATAAAGGGAGACTGCTGCTTTCACATCCTTATCTGTGATTCGCTGCCATGATGGTTTAAATTCTATACCCCTGCCTTTATCCCTTCGCTGTGTGGCTTTGCAGTTCCTTTCACTAAAAATGCAGAGTCTGTTTCCCTACTCTCTCAGTCTGGACTGGCGCTGGGGCTTGCTTTAGTTAACACAACGCAGATATGATATTATGCCAATGCTGAGCCTGAGCCTCGCGAGGCCACACACGGGTTTCTGCTTGCTCACTTGCGCCTGTGCCATCGCTATGAGAACATGCCCAGGCTAGCCAGGCTGAAGGAAGTAAAATACCCGGAGCAGGGCCGAGTCATCCAGATCACCTCTGCTGAAGCCAACCCAGGCCAGCCAACCCCCAGACATCCAAGAAGCCCAGGCAAAATAAGTAGAGTTGCCCCTGCAAACGCCAACTGACTCCAGGTGTGCCAGCCATATATTGCTTACTGGTGAGGCCCACTGAGGTTTTCAGATTGATCATTATGGCAGCACTGCTTTAGCAGCAGAAACTCACGTCCCATTTATAAACAGGAAGACAGAGGCACAAAGAGGTTAACTAACTTGCCCAAATTAACCAAAGTAGAGCTGGGATATAAGATGCTAATGCAACTTTGCAGAAAACCAGATGTAATTTCTATGTAAGGTCAATATTTTATGACTATCTATTTTTAAAAGCCCTTTAAAACTCAAATCATTTTGGTTAGCCTTAATTCAGACAGGTCTTCAGCAAAGACCCAGAGAGACTGATCTTGACAATGTAGCTGTTATCAGTGACTAGACAAAGAGAAACACGGGCCCTTGGTAGCCAGAGAGAACATCCTTTGCATGACTTGTGTAGAATGGCTATACTGAGACCAACCCTCGTGAGTGACAGCCTCTGCAAGGAACGAAGAACCCCTCCGTATAAGGGCATTGCTTTACTGCACGACACTGACTTTCTTGTGACTTCTGCCACCAACACTAGCGTTACATCTCATTTACTCAACTACTGAGAGAAACGGCAATGGGGGAATTGGAGAACTTGAATATTAATGGCAGTACATTGATTCAATTATCTTGGCTCACTAATGAGGTGAACTCCTAGTGCATGGAGGTTGCAAGTTCAAACTCCACCACTGCAATTGGACCCATGTGGGCACTTCAGTCCTCAGCACCAGCTGCAGCAGTATGGAGTGGGAGGAGAAACCTGTTCTTGGGATAAGAATTACTCCAGGAATTGCTCACGCAGAGCAGCTCAGACAACTGGAAGACACTGCAGGTCACGTATTTCAATACTTGGGAACATGAACAATGTCTTTACCATAGAGAGAAAAAAGAATAAGCTACTAGGGTACAGGAGAAATTAGTGAATTGTTTTACACAGTAAGTAAAGTTTTCAATTCTTCACTCAGTAAAGCCTGCATCTGAAGTAAAATAAGAGATTTGCTCCTCATGAACTAGAACAACTTTCTGTATACAGAATGGTTTGATGTATAGTAAGAGACCAGTGACTTTAGCTTTGATTTGAGGGTGGACAAAGACCCTCTCCCTGACTAAACTTTAGTCAGGTTCCTGGAAGCCTAGGCCTCCGCCTTGGCCCCCATCCTGCCCTTGCCAGGCTTGCACAGCTTCGTTTTGTCAAGAATCCTGATTAAGTCAGCTTAGAGAGAATCCTCCACCCTTGACATCCGAGCAGCCTCCGTTTCTGGCCAAATTCCTCATCCTACCCTTGATATGTGAGTGCTCTGGCCTGCCTTCAGCAAAAGTCCCCTGACCCTTGATGTCTCCTCTTGGTAATTTTCCATCTACTGATCCCCTTAGTCTGCTTGGTGGTTATGAATCCCCAGCTGTTTCCTCCTTTTCAATGGGAGGGACTTTCAGGGGGAAAAGGGGAAGGGTTTGTAGGAACAAGTATAAAGGACACATGGACAAAAACTAGGGGGGGTGGAAATGGGAGGGAGGTGGGGAGAGTTGGTGGTGTGGGCTGGGATAGGGGTAAAAGGCAGAAAACTGCACTTGAACAACAATTAGAATAAAATAAAACTAAATGATAAATAAATAAATAATAAATAAATAAATAAATTTAAATCTATTTTTAAAAAATATCCCCAGCTGTTGAACCCGATCTCTCTCCCCTACTGTGAAAGTCTTCACACAGCCTTCTGCAACAGTCCTGAAAAAAGTCTCCCTTACTATTTTAACAAGTATCAAAAATTTTTTTTTTTCTTAAACAGGGACCACCCTATAACAAAACCACAGAAAATGTGAAGGAGCAACACAAAATGCCTACTGGCAGAATTGACTACTTATGCATAAACATAAGTAGTTTGGAACACAGAGTCTATAATGAAATAAAATAATATGGTTTATTAACTTAGTTCACGCAAAAGTTTAAATGGAGACTCCAATTTTACTGAATTTTCTAGAAATGATAGTAAGAGCAGAAAGAGATTTCTTTCTTTCTTTTTTTTTTTTGCTTCGACACTTAATAGAAAATTGTTCTCGGATGTATATGTTCACATTACTGCCTTAATAACTAAAGAATGATAAACATTTTTAAAAGACTTTCATGAAAAATGTTACAGAGCCTTGAGTGACCATGCCAAACACCAAGGATCACTCCTCAGAATGACGTAATATAGAAAATACTGGAATTAGTGCTCACTGTGTTGACTGAACGAAAGATATACCTCAAAAGTTGCTCTTAGACAAATTTTCTGATAATCAACTTTTTTCATACTCTTTCCCTCTTTCTTCTGAAACTTATGTGAACACAAAAATGCAATGTGCACTGGTTAAATTCGAATTAAGATTTCAACTGTTATTTGCCTTTAAAATACTGAAATACTAGGTGCAAAGTCTATTCCAACTGTTTCCTATCACTAAAATGCTGAGAAATAGAAAGTGTGGGTCTTTTATTTTTATAGTATCTTTAATATATGAATAAATAATTTTCTGGTAAGGGCGAAATAACTATTTTAAAAGCCACTAAGTCTCCTCATTATGACAGGTCTCCTCATTCCAGTCATAAAAATGGTGAAAATTTGAGAGGTTTTTTTACAGAGAAGCAAGGGAATAAAGCACTGGCTTAAAGCTAGATCATCTGGGCCTGAAACCTACCTAAACCATTTTCGAGCTGTATGATTTTGGGGAATCTACTCTCAGAGCCTCAGTTTCCCCATCTGGAAAATGGGGGCAATAATAGTAGTTATAGGTCCAATGTTAGGATTAAATGAATTAACACATTGAAAGCACTTAGAAGAGTGGCAGACATTCTGTTAAACCTCAGTAACAGCTAGCTACGTCATTATCGTCACCAGATTTTAGAAACATCATTTCCTGACCATCACACTCACACCAGGCCCATGGTGACCATCCCTTCCTTCCCCAGCCATCGCTGGGATCTTCGAGGGCCGTCTGTGAATGTGGCTCTCTAACTGGGGATATTTATTCATATACTACAGCTATAAATTATCATTAATAAAAATGGAAGAGAAAAATAACAAATAATAACTTTAGACATCCCCCATACACACACCCATACCCCTAATCCTCCCTCCTGTCACGTAGGAAATGAGTACACAGATCAGGGCGTATCACTGGGGACTGCAGCATCATCTCTATTTATAGTGACAATGCAGCATGAACTCTCTAAGGATCTGTACTTTCATACCCTGGGCATAACTTTCCACAAGAACAGCCTGTCAAATATTTAGCCAATACGCTGTATTTTAAAATTATGTATGACCTTCTATTAAATAACATAAAAAATTAAAGACATTCTCTGACATAAGAGGTCCTGATTCTGGGTTCTGAAGATTAGAGAGAGAATGTTTGCATTTAAAGGCATAAAATGGTATTTCCCCAGGACATACTTAGTTTGGCTTCCAAAGTACTGATCAAGATTTAAAATGTGGGAGATTCCACATAAAAATCCGTATTTCTGACTTAAAAAAAAAAACAACTCCAGAAACCTAGCAACCCTCGCGATGGCACCCTGAATAAGACAGCCTGGGCTGCACTGTGCATTTCTCATTCATTCTTGTCCACCACTACTGTGTCCCAGACACCGAGGCTCAGAGACAAGTACCACTCCTCACTGCACTTGCCCTGGCTTTCGCTGATACCCAGCTAGCTTTACTCCTGTAGATTATTTAATGTTCCTCACTGACTGTGAGGGTATTTGCGCTTGGAACCCCTAGCTTTCATCTTGACTGAGTCCCTTGCACCTCCCAGACACTGACCATCTTTAACCTGCAGATTCCACTCCACCCAGTCTCAGAGGCAACGAGAGCCAAGCCTCCAAGGTGCCCCATCAGAGTAGGGTCTGGAGGTTCTCCCCTCTTCTAAGCTGGTGTCCCAGGGAACCTGAGACATCCTCACCAAGAAGCAGCTTGACTCCCACTCCCGCCCCATTCCCAGGCCCAGATTCCCGTCTCGTTTGAGTCTTTCCCTGCTGATATTAGAGCCCTCCATGAAAGTCAGCTGGCCAGGAACCAGAGACCCCACCTTCAGGCCCTGGCTACTCTGAACTCAAAAAGATTCCCCTACAATTCTTCAGATGGTCACTGTTCAATCTGGTAACCACATGTCCAATATTACAGCCACACATGGCAACTGAGGTGTGGCTGATCCAAACCGAGACACGCTCTAAGTATAAAATACACATTGGGTTTCAAACACTTAATATGAAGTAAAGCTTATAACTGTAACATTAATAACTTCTGGATTAATTACTGGTCATAACAATATTTTGGATTACTTGGTTAAACAACATGTATTATTACAATTAATTTCACCTGTTTCCTTTTTGTTTTTTAATGAAGTTACTAGAAAGTGTAGACCTACATATGTGGCTCATTTTCAAGTTCTATTGAATAGCATTACTTGATGTGACAAAGACAGCCACTGTCTAAAGAATTCTGCAACTCCCTCCCCTGGCCTGTCCCTCAGGGACAAGTAAGGCTTGCAGCCAGTCCCACATGGGTTAAGGCCCTGTCCCACTATCTAAGAGGCAGGAGACTGTTCCCTATTACCTCTTTAGGTGGCTTTCTGTTGAAGGATTCTCCTTTGTCTACATGTTATCCTTCCCATTTCTAATGAAATTTGTAAACCCCCCCCAGTTATGTGTCAGTGAATATATGAGTGCGTGGTCTGTACGAACGTGCACACTTGCACACACGAAGTCCTAAGGAAATGCCGTGGAACTGTGTGCTTTCCCCAGTGAAAAGGAAGAGAACTCTGCTAGCTTGGGGGTGGGGGTGCTTTCTCTCCACACAGGAAACCTCAAAGTGAAATGTTCTCTCCCAAACTCTATGACAAAGGGTGCCAACCAGAGGCAACCTTGCCATTTGCCATTAAGATACTGTAGAAACAGAAATACTGGGAAGCGGAAAGTCCCTTGGAGGAATCTAGGTACCAACTTTCAGAGGAAATCTAAATAGTTTAGGACAGAAGAAGAAAAAAGGCAAGAAGCCTGGAGGCCCTTGCACAGGGTTTGGCAAAATCCATTTAAACCTATCCGAATCAGGGACAGTTTCAGTGATCTGAAAACTGCAGCCGTTACTTGTACTAATGCAACAGGCTTTGCTCAGTGAAGTACTGCTGCCCTACTCCGCAGCCTGCCCGGCTCACCGGAATCACCAGGGCAGGGTTTCTCAATGGGAATGGTAATTGCTTGCAAATGAATGAAACAAAGGCCTTGTTCCTTCCTCCAAGTGTGATCCCTGGGCTAGCAACATCAGCATCACTCGGAAGCTTGTTATGCAAATTCTTGGGCGCTGCCCCCGACCCAAGTGAAAAGATCCTGGTTACAACGCAGTAAAATCCTTGTGTGATTCTTGTACACATTACAGTTTGAGAAGTACCTGAAGTTTAACCTTCTGACTGTGTTCATTTGCTTAATAACAGATTGTTGTAAATAAAACAAGGGTAGTCTTCCTTCTGAGGTAGAGTCTCTGGAATCTGTCCCACTGGGGATCTTTCTGTTTTGCTTTGGGCTCTAGCTAATAATGCAAAATATGTTTTCATGTAAATCAGTGGCTGCAGGTGGTTCTTGGATGGAAGCCCTGTAGCAGGGTATGAAATGCCAGCTATTTCTCTTATAAATTTCCAAATGTAAGTATTCCCTAAGGCAAATAGCTTCAGACTAAGGGATGCAGATGATTTTAGGTAAAATAGATGAGTATCTACGCAACTATCACACAATTTCCATGTCCCGTGTACATAAAAATAATGGGGGGGAAATGCCAAAATCAACTTTGTGTTCAAATGTTACACCCTGACACATAAAAAAAGGGCTTTCACACCGAAACTGAGAAAAACAAATTAATCCGCATACCTTTCATATTACTTAAAATTCTTGTACTGCCAAAAAAGTCCTGCTATATAAAAAACACCCCCATTATCCCTTAATTGTTTTTGTATCCTTCCAAGAGGTTATGTTACCACAGTGATTAGCTGATAAATCTCAGTCCGTTTGCTCCAACCGAGGAGTGAAAGAAAACACACAGTGGGAATAGTGAGTATTTTGAAATAAGACATTCTTTGGTGGAATTATTTGCAAGAAGGGGACATTCAGGTTCAAATATAAAGTATCAAACTTGGCTTAGTCTTCCAAAGTATCAAAAGACAGCAATAATTCAGGAAAATGGTTCGATTTATGGCATTCCAAAGCCAACTTCAGCACAAAATACATAGTTATGTATTACATACGGACACATGACACCAACCAGTTGGTGTTATTATGTAGCAGTACGTAAAACCAACCACGCGAATTATCTTCACTGAGTTTTTTACTTTTTGCCTTTACACTCAGTATTTATTTACCACCTGCATCCAAGCTGCTCATATATTTGTATCTGATTGACTATAATGGATTGTTATTAGTGGAGGGGAGGAAAATATACCACCCCCAAAATACGCCTCTGTGGCATAGTGATTATTTTGGGCTGATGAGTTTGGAGTGGCTGCAGAGACAGGAGAAGCTCTGAAAACAGAAGTTACCGTTTTGTGAGAGAAATGAACATTTGCAATGGGAATCTCCACTGCAATGGTCTCTCTCTCTGTCTCTCTGTCTCTCTCTGTCCCCGTCTCTCTCTGTGTCTCTCTCTCTCTGCAGGAAAAGAAGGATGGCTAAATCTCTAGAAATTCTTTATCAGTGGAGAAGGTGGGACTTAAATCTGCACAACAACCTTTCCCTTGATTCCTGTGCCTTTCCTGGTCACCTCCCAAAACTGCCCCCCCCACCCTAACATCTTCTTTTGTCTTTACCTGGAGATAGTATTTAAGGGGGTGGCTTGGGCTATTTCAAGGAATTACTCAACCTTCCTGGGTCTCTCCCATGCACACAGGAGGTATACATTTTGCTAAACTTCTTTGTTTTTCTCTCGTTAATCTGTCTTCGATTGCAGGGGATCTTAGCCAAGAACCTAGAAGGATAGAGGGAGAATTATATTTTCCTCCCCTACATTAGTTAATCATGCCTAGATACTTTGCCTCATGCCTTTTGTGAAATATAATTCTTCACAAAGAAAGTGCGCACCAAAGAAAAAACCTGGCCAAATCCAAATTTCTAGTTCAGAATACACACCCTCCTCCAATGCAGCTGAAACAGATAAAGGAAAAAACACTGCCGAGGTAAGGAAACGGGGACAACTGTAATTGAGCAACAATGAAAATAAACAATTAAGAAGGAAATGCATGACTTTCAAACTCACCTAGACCTTCACTGCCTCCAGGCAGCCATACTCTGTCGCCTCAGCTTCCTCACTCTCCCACTCCGCTCCACAAGTAGTTCGTGCCTTCCCCTCTCCTGTCTGACCTTCATCCCTGACCCTCTGTCCTGACCTGAAGGTTCATATGCCCTACTGCCTCCTCGACATCTCCAGCCAGAAGTCTGATAATACCTCAACTTCGACACGGTCAGAACTAAACTTCTGATCTCCTCCTCCAGACCTGGGCTTTGCACAGTATTCCCCTTATCAGTTAACAACTCCATACTCCCATGTAATCAGACTCAAAGCTCTTACTCTCGCATCTGTCATTCGGTGTACCAGCAACCGATTCTCCACTTCTGAATGTAGTCAGAATCCACCCCCTTCTCACAACTTCTACTGCTACCACCTGGTTCAAAAGGAAGATGCCATCCTCTTTGGCCTGGTCCCTCTAATAGTCTCCTAATCGCTCCCTGCTTCTATCCTTGATGCCTTACAGCACAGGTGGCAAACACAAGGCCAGCGGGCCAAATCCGGTCCTCTACCTTGTGTTATCTGACCCAGCACCTCGTTTCTAGCTGGTGGCAGCACCGAGATCCTTGTCCCTAGTTAAGGAGAAGTTACATTTATACAGTCCTAAAATTATAGCCAGCCCTTTGAAGGCAACCACGAGGCTGATGTGGCCCCCGGTGAAAATAAGTTTGACATCCCTGCCCTATAGTCTCTCTTCAACAAAACAGCCAGGGTGATCTCTCAACATAAGTGAGGTCACACCAGGCCTCTGCTCAAAAGCCTGCATTACATCCCCACTTCACCCAGGGTAAAAGCCAACATTCTTATGATGGCCTACAGGCCTTAGAAAATGCCACCAGCCCTATCACTGCTCTGACCTCAGGGCCTACTTCTCTCCCCCTCGTTCATCCCACTCCAGCCTTGTGGCCCTCCCTGCAATTTCTGGAGCGCTCCAGGCACATCCCTGCCTTAAGGCTTTGGCTGTTCCTTCTGCCTAGAACACTCCTCCCCCAGAGAGCTGCCGTGTCTAATTTTCTCACTTCCTTTAAATGTCTGCCCAATGTCATCTTCATAGTGAGGCTTCCCTTGACCATCTTATTGAATCCTACAACCCACTCCCCACGTCCACACCTTGCAGCATGCCTGACTCTTCTTTACCCCGATCTCCTTTCTTTTTTCCAGAGTCCTTATCATTTTCCAACACACCTGTTAATTTAGGCATTGTGTTTCCTATTGTCTGTGCACCCCCACCCCATTTGGATGTCAACTCAATGAATGAGGTTAGGAATCTTTGTCTGTTTTGTTTTCTTATATACCCATGGCCTAGAACAGTGTCTGGCATGTAATAGGTGTTCAACACACATTTGTTGACTAAATGAATGAAACTAAACCTCAGCTCTTATCAGATATATCTGGTCGGGCCAAACAGCCAGGGACCAAGGTACCCGGCAGTTCATTATACTGTTCTTTCCACTTTCATATGCTTAGAAATTCCCAAAATAAAAGGGTTTAAGTTTATGAAAGCATACATACACAAAGGGTTTTCTAGGAGAGAAGTGTCATGCTCCTTTAGTTTTTGGAAAACAGCAATAAGAAGAGGAGAATAAAAGACCTGCGTCTTGTTTCTAGTTCTAAGGCCACTTAATAAGTGTTAAATATATTACGAATCATTCCATTTCTGGGTCTCCAGCTTCCTCATCTCTCAAACAGAGAGGCCTGACTGGAAAACCTCTACCTTTTGTAATTACAACAGCTCAAATATCCAATCAAGAATGATCTGGTCCCCTTTTTCCTAAGCATGGACTTCACATATTAATTTCTATAGCAGAAATTCTGACTGCCTGTGGCGTGATTTCATGCTTTGCCCACCTCTAAATTTCCTTAATTTTCAGGACTACATTCGATGTTTGAGTTTTCAGTTAACATGAAACCGAGAGTGGCCTGTGGACCGTATCTGTGTCAGAACCCGTTAGCGGCCTCTGGTTTTAGGTTGGAGCAGCACTTACCATCTCCTTCTTATCTTCCTGGAAATGCACATCCACGAACATTTTTCCAGCAACATAAGGGAGGGCGCTTTCGATAAAGTTTACGCATTTGTCCCACTGAGGCAACAAAGTTGTGGTCCCCTGGATTACCTGCAGGAGATCAGTGATCCAGGTTTAGTTTCACTTGGATCAAACCTATGGCAGAAACAGATTCAACAACCTGAACAAAACAGTCTATAAAACACTGCACACTCTGACCCACATACACGTGTCTGATAGTAAAGCCAAAGGTGTAATCGGATACAAAACATTCTGCTTGTCCCCAGTTATCTTTAAAAGTACATGAAAACCTTTTGACAGTACAAAATAATGTATTTCTCCTTTCCTTCCACTTTTCCCCAATCAACAAAGGATTTAGGCAATAGCACAGCTTTTCTGCAGTTTACAGGGATGTAAGGGGATGCTGTCCAAATGGCCGGCTAATGTTTAATATCTACTGAGAACTGAAGTTACACCAAGGAAGGTCTGGAGTCGATCGGTGGTCAAAGTTCCTGGCCAGCGAGGGTCTCCTTGCTCAGGGTAGTATGCTCACAAGGCAGGCCAGGAACACGCGGCCCTGCCCACCATGAGCAACCCAGGGAGCGTATTTACATCGTGTTCCAAAGAACGCACTCGTAACCAAGTAAAAACCAGATGTAAATGTTTCTCTCATCTGTCCCAATTAAATCTTCATAAGAAAACATTTACAAACAAGTGAAGAGGTTCCCAAGCAGGCCTTGCAAGGCTCAAAGGTTTACTCTTGGGGATGACAGCAGAGAAATAAACATTACGCAGTTGCACTGGGAGGCTGGGAGTTCAGAGCACTCAAAATGCGAAGGGAACCCCAGCAGTGAGGAAGGCAGGCCCTGAGCGTGGTGGCTGGAGGTGTCCCTTGAACAATGTTCGACCCAGGCTGTTGCAACAGGGTGAATGGGACTAACAGTTAAGTTCATCTATTCTTTCTCTACTCCCTAGTAACACAATCCCTCTCGGAGATAAGGAATGAATCTATTTGTAAAGCCTCTAGAGAAAGAGGCCCTATAACTTCCTTGTGCAAGTCAATATTATATTTAGCACTTCACACTCAAAAATCATCCCCTCATACCTAACCTCGAAATTTTCACACTCTACTTCTTACACCTCTCTCTCTGATTATCTTCACAGTGGGGGTGAAAAGCAACTGTGTACCACATTTTACGTGAACCATAGGGAATGGGTGTGTGTGTGTGTGTGTGTGTGTATGCACATGTGCATAGGAGTTTATACATATCTATATATATACATATATATGTAAAATCCACTTGCCTTTGTAGATTAACCCTTTGATATGACCTCAATATGTACAGTTGTTTTCTGCTATTCTATAAAAAACTCATGACTTGATACAGTGACTTTAAAAGGCCAAAATGTATTCAAAATAACTGTGTTACTACTCAAGAATAATGATCCACTAAGAATTTCTGTACTTACCAGTATCTGTAGTAACTAAAACATTTGTTAAATGAAATCATAGCTTCTAAAATTCATCATTCACCTAATTCAAATTTAGAGAAGAATAAAACATTGTTTAAAGTCACTAAAGTCTTAAGATGTTAATCTTTTTAAAAAGCCACAAAATCCTGAAGTCCTGCAGTGGTGGGGGAATTATTCAGACGAAAGCTTCTGAAACAAGGGCAAGGGTTAAAACCTCTGTAAGATTAGGATAAGAGTGGGAGAGAAGCAAAGATCAAAGTGCCAGCTGAGGGGGGGGCGGGAGAAGAGAGTTTGAAGACAGTTGAAGGAGGGTCTCCAAGGAGTCTAGAGTTAGGCCTCTCCCACCGAGCAGAGTTAGGATAGATTCGGAGATTGAAAAGATCAAGGTAACGTTAAAGACAAAAATCTATCCCTAAATTAAAGATGAAACTTTACCATCTAATACGTATAGCATACACATTTTGAATATTCAGAACACGAAAATGAAAGATAGTTAAAAATACATCACTAAGAAATATTAGAACTGTAATTACAGTGACCCAGTTAAAAACGGTAGGAGAAAATGGGAAGGAGTTGATGAAAGGTTGGGGGTGGAAACAGTGTGATGGTCCCAAGTTCCGCCCTACATGTCTTCATACAGCCCCATCGAAGCAGGGTGTGCGTGTATCTTCCTATGTGTCAGGTTTACCTCAATAAAAAGAAATAAAGCAAAAAAAAAAAAGTAGAAATTGGCCAGCAAAACTCCTTCTGTCCAATCCTAAAGATGAGTTTTACTGGATTAGTTCACATTAGTTAACTTGGACTTGGGCAAGTCACTTAAGCTCACTGATTGCACCGTTACTTGTCATTCAATGCAAATGACCTCTACCTTCCAGGATTATTGTGAGGTTCATATAAACAGTTAACATATGGACTATTCCTACATGTAAAGTTATCCAGTGAGGTAAGATTGCAATATTTTTAAAGCTTACCCTTGAGAATTCCAGCCACCTATACTGAAAGCGCCTGCTAAGGTTTGGAATTCTGGAATAAACCATCCTCCACACCAAATAGTTGGCAATAGTCCTGTTAACAGAGAGAGATGCACATTAATTATACTTAGGTTGCTATCTGATGCTCTGCAGAACACCGTGGGAAAAGCTGTTGGCAAAGCTCCACAGAGGGACCTCTTGCTTATACAAAACTGCATGACTTTCCCTTGAAAAATGGCACAGGATGATACAATGTCAATAAGCTCAAGCAAAAGCGGCCTGCTTTTCACCACATGCTAGAGAAAGATGAAGTGAATATTCCATCTCCAGGCCTCACTGTGAATGTTCTGCCTTCCCTCTCAGGGCATGGAGTCCACTATTGCCCAGCCTTTCACGTCTCGAAATTGGCCACATCCCCACTTTCGAATTATTAGGCAACTTAATAAAAATGCAGATGAATTCTTATCTTCGGAAACAAACAGCAATATACTGGCGAATACCAATTACCTAGATTGGTTCCCTGGTTCTGTACTTACGAGATGTGAGCTTGAAGTTGGGCAAGTCACTTAAGCTCACTGATTGCACCGTCACTTGTCATACAGTGCGAATGACCCCTACCTTCCAGGGTTATTGTGAGGTTCGTATAAAGAAGAAAATGCTTGACAAGGAGTGAATTCCAGATTTCTATTGTTTTTGTTCACTTCCAAACATAAACACCATATGCTCATGTAATACCCATAGTACATATTGTAAAAATCCATTACACTTTGTTAAGTGCTGCCTTTTTCTATAAGAAAAAGATGCCTTGACCTCAGAAGGATGTGTGATCTGCGTTAATTTCTAACTCAACAGTGATGATGAATTTTTAATGACCCATCTCCTCCCAGCTGTGCCATTATCGCGGTGACTAATGACACACATTCCTGCAATGGCTCTTGAGTCAGCGTGACGTGATGCTGGGAAGTGCTCCATGGCGAACAACTCTCGCGTGTACTAGACCTACTGGGTGATCACTTCCTGAGGTATGTGTCTAACCACGAGCGTGTATGTCTGCAACTAACATAATAGTGTGTGGCAACTGCAATTTAACTATTTAAAATATTTTTGAAAAGAGAATACTCATTTGCTGGGCACTGAGGAAACTCATCCATGTGAGTTTGACCCAGTGGATGTTCCCCCCCAGCAATAACATATTTTTCAACATATACACACAACATACGTGTATTTATTTCCATGTATGTAAACTAATATTAGAAACAGTTTGACAACTGTAGAAATAGAAATTTCAAAAGATAAAATGACATCAAGATATGTTCCAACATCATTATCTCATGGTTTAAGCATCGCTAGTGAATTCTTGCAGAAGCGTTATACACATAGGGTATCACAGCAATGACAGTGGGCGCAAATCAACATTTCGTAGAGTTTCCTTCAAACATTTGGAACCATATCCTCGTCAGGTCTGGCTAGACCACTACTGTCTTTACCTCGTCATCGGTCTAACCAAGATGGCCTGGGAAAAGGGCCACTTCTGCCGATTTCTTCCCACCCACTTGTGCTTGCTTACTTTACTAGCAGTAAGCTTCAATTCGTGTTTCTGTGCCATGATTTTTAAAGCCGTTTGTCCATTTTTTAAAGATTAAAAGTAGATGATAAAATTCACATCTCTGTAAGTGTACGTGAACAGTTCAAGATTATTTTCAACATAGCGAATGAAAACAGACTGCTGAGGGTGGCACTGCCCCTCCCGCCCCCACGCTCATGTGTCCCAACCAATGCGGGGCCTATAGCCATCCATATACAGCTCTATAAAACCTCATATTTTCTCAATAAAAATGAACGCATAGAAATGTGAAGATTTTCTTCTTGAATTCGGTGGGTATTGCTGGGATATGTGCGCTCGCCCACGGAGGCCACTGCTCCCATCAGTAAAGTCTAGCCCAGATCCATGCTGTGTTGAGGCTACTGGGATAAACACATAGTTTTAGGTCAGTCCCTTGCATCCTTTGAGTTCACGTCGCCACTCGTGAGCAAGACAAGAACTGCTCACTGAGCACTTACTGTTGCCCACGTATTGTTCCAGGTGCCATGAGGAATATAAAGAAAAAGGTGCTGGGGCCTGACATTCATAGACCTTACAGTCTGGTTAGGGGACACAGGACGTCAGATTTCAGCCTATTCAGAGAACCAGGTTTCTGAATTGAAGGCACACACAGTTAAGTACCTATGAGATCCTCCTTTCCCTTGATCAGCACACCTGGAGCACCTCGGCATGTACTAATAGTTCTGGGTACTAGGGAGATGGAAAGGTGAGAAAGATATGGTCGCTGCCCTCCTGAAGCTTGTGGCTGAGCAGGGAAAATGAGGCAAGTGCATCAATCATGATTTGCCAGACCCTAGCACCCAAAAGTGCATGCCAGATACTTCAGCAGAAGGAGCACACAGCTGAGAGAATGTCATGAGAGGGACGTGAGCTACGGCTAAAGGGTGAGAGGCTTGGGGTGTGAAGCAAGAACATGAACTGTGGACAAGCTAAATAATGAAGGACAGCTTATGTGTTGGCGGGGATTGTGAGCAAGGTCATCACTCTCAGAGCCAAAAGGCCACCAGTGTAGAGAATGTCAGTGGGGCAGAGGCTGGCCCTAACACAAGATGTGTGTGTTCGTCAAACTTAAAATCCAGCTTGTTGGGTGTGGGAGCTATGCTGGATCCATAGGTGTGGATGAGGAGGTCCATAGCCAGCAGATGTATTACTCCCTCAAGCGGGCAGTGATGAGCCAGATTACCTGGGAACATTGTTAGGGCGGGGCCTGATGGTGGTAGAAGAGGCATGGTGGTGGAAGCTTACTGGGGTTTTAGAGGTGTGAGCCTTTCCAACTCCCTTGAAATCATAGCATGTTGGCATTAGCTAGAACCCCCCGCAGCACCGCTACAGGAGAGATGTTACTGTACCCATTTTAAACCCAAAGAAACTTGAGGCCTAGAACTATTAAGTAACTCCTCATGTTTATATAGTCAGTACGTCTCCAACTTAGTAAAATCACCTAGGGAGTTTTAAAAGTCCCCATGTTCAGGTCCCTCCACAACAATTACATGAAAATCTCTAGGGTGTAAACCCAGCATAAATAGTGTTTTTCCAATCCCTCCAGCTAATCCCAATGACCAGCCAAGCTGGAGAACCAGTGTAATAAGCAATGGAAGCTCAACCAGACCCAGGCATGTCTAACTCTAAGCCTGTGTGCTGTTCCCAATTCTACACAGTGATGCATGAGTCCCTGTAATTCAGCACAAATTTCCGAACCAATCACAGAGACCCCAAAGTACTCTGACAAAGGCGCTTAGCGGAAATCCGTAGGTACAAAGAAAGAACAGTGCGTGAGGACTTCATGGGCAAGGCATTATTACTAAGATGTCAGCATTACGAGACGTTGGAGAGCCGGGAGATGGACTGTAGGGAAATGCAAGCAGTTGGACAATGGCGCTATAGAGCTGCTCGGCTGTGTGATACATACCCAGACGGAATGCGGGGAGCACACAGCCAGAGAGTGCGCTAATATTACCACACCAGGAGCAGATCTGACCATAATGACTGAATTGCTGCTACCTAATGCTCAGACACACACACACACGCGCGCGCGCGTGCACACGCACGCACACACACACACACACAACTCACGTTCAGCAACAGTTCT
>PVKM010014774.1:0-28632 GCA_004027735.1 Carollia perspicillata | reverse complement strand
GAAGCATCTCCTCCTGCACCATCTTGATTTCTATGGGGCATTTGTACAACAGAGGAATTTCCCCTTTACTGTTCTATCCCTCCCCCCAGTAATCTGTGGAACCGACTGTGGTTCCCTGGGGTGTGTGTGAAGCTGAGGCTTCCTAGTGAAGCAGGCCAGCTCACTGTCTGATTCAGCTCCCCAGTTTATTAGGTTTCTTATTGTCTGATTCCCTTTGCTTCCTTCCTTTGTTAGTAGCCAGCTACCTATGCTAACAATGAGAAAGTTTTAAGCAACATATGTCCATTTCAAAGAGCAGAAAATATGAGCATATTTATGTTCAGATAGATGACTTTTGTGAAACTGACCTATGTTTTGAATGACTTTCACCTAGTACCTTGTTGATACCAGGTCACTGCTGAAAATGAAGATTCAGAGAATCCCATTTTCAATATCAAGTAACCTGTGGAGAGAGATTTCTCTCTATTTCTCTCCTTCTCTTACCTCCTAAAAACCCAATATATAATACATTTCAACGTTTCACATTTATCCAAGGACACATAATAAAACTGAAACAAACTGAGCTTTAAAGTATTATCTTATAAAATAGTTTGTCATAATATTTGTTTGACTTTACCAAGATACGTCCTTTTCTTTTATAAGAACTATGAACTTGGTTTGGCATTAATACCGATTATCTCTAAGTGCACACTTTTCCCACAGCTGAGGTGCCGAAGACCTATCAGCGTTGTTAATGAAGTACCTAAGTCCCAGAGGCACTTTGAATTATAATAGACTTGGAAATAAAATGCCTATGAATAATTCAATGTTGTGAGTCCTCTAGTGGTGGGATTATTTCCCTTAGCATTACACAATAAGAAAATTTAGTGTGCTTTATGTTAGAGGTAGGCAGACTATTGCACTGGAACCAAATGTGGGTCCTTTGGATTTAAGACTTTTAACGGTTCAAATAGAGAGAGATGAAGAGGTGATGCTTCTTACAGTTTGGATGGAATATGCAGTCATGTTGTTACTATTATCTTGTTTTAATAATTAAGAAGTACTCGATCTGGTAGTTGTAATTAAAAATTAAAGCTGTCCCGATATTCAAACTTAATGATTGACAGGGCCACTCATCTAGAGGGGAGTCTAAATAATTTTTCTGTGTGAACGGCAGGAGATTCTGGCCCTTGTCGTGTATGGTAATGCAATTTTGATGGGCCAGCATTCCTGCTTGGAGTAGTCCTTTCCCAAGAAATAGGTTGGAAGTAGATTTCCATTTGGCAGAGCAAGACTTGCTGCGGGACAGATTCTCTTTAACTTGCCAGACACGTAAGCTTTTTAATTTGTTTTGAGCTGGATAGTTCCACCTAGATCACAAGGCCCTTGAGACACACTGAAGTAAACCTTTAAATGGGGAGGAGTATGGACCTGGGAGCTGATATCAACTTTTAATTTTCTTTTTTACATGATATAAAGTATACTCCCAATATACTAGCCAGTGGCATCAGAAAAGATTACATTCTCCAGGTATGCAAAAATAATGGTATTTGGCTCTCCATTTGTGTAACTCTGCTTACAGTACCCCTTCCAATATTTCTGGGCAGCCCCAAATGGTTATGCCTTATATGCTCACAAACCAATTTGTTGGCAGAGCACTTGGCTATGTCTGCTCTGTTCTTCCTTTCTTGGTCTAGCTCCCAAATGACTGATTCTTTGTGGGAAGTAACTTGACAGGTTTCACTGCTTTATAGCTAGACCTCTACTACCAAAGTCAAGGATCATGTCTACACATCTCAGAACATTCATTTTTGGGGTGTGTATTAGTCATGACAGCTACACTATGCTGCAGTAAACACATAAATCGCTATGTCTTGATAACTTAACACGAGAAATATTTATCTTTTATACAACGGTCTGATTTGTGCTAGGTGGCTTTCCTAGCATAAATGATGATTGAGGAATCCAGGAATTTTCCCATAATATGATGCTGCCATATGAAACAAGTGACCTCAGAGATTACCAGAGAAGGACAGGGAAGCTTTATCGCCAAGTGCATCGTGACTGCCCACATGCCTTTCACCCCAGAACCCAGTTTTGTGGCTCCAGCCTAACCGCAGAGAGGCGGTGGAAATGCAGTCTTCTTGTGAGTCCCAGAAGAGGAAAATGAAAAATAATTAGGTAAATATGTAACACAGAGTCTACTAGAGGGAACCAGCACATCTCTGAGTTCTGAGCAGAAGAGGAGAGAATGCAGCTTACCCTCCTGCTTCTCCCCCCATAATCCTGGCCATTCTATGTCTCTCTCTACCTGAATAATGAAAAAGATCAGCCTGAGCTCCGAGTCTCACTATTGTTTCAATTATTATTTCTGGGTCTTAACACCTGGAACTATAGACACTCAAAGCAATTCCATGGGACAGGATGCCATACCCTTTTCTTAATCCTCTTTTATTGTCTCCCTAGAATCGACATTCTTCTTTTTAAATTGTTGTTCAAGTACAGTTGTCTCCATTTTCCTCCCACCCTCAATCCTACCCCGTTTTGGCTTTGTCCATGGGTCCTTCACTCACGTTCCTTGATGACCCTTTCCCTTTCTTTCCCAGTTATCCCTCTCTCCCCTCCCCTCTGGTTACTGTCAGTTTGTTCTTTATTTCAATGACTCAGGTTATATTTTTGCTTGCTTGTTTGTTTTGTTGATTATGTTCCACTTACAGGTGAGATCACGTGGTATTTGTTTTTCACTGTCTGGCTTATTTCACTTAGCATAATGCTGTCTAGATCCATCCATGCTGCTGCAAAGGGTAGGAGCTCCTTTTTTCTTTTTGCTGCATATTCCATTGTGTGAATGTACCATAGTTTTTTGATCCACTCATTTACTGATGAGCTTAGGTTGCTTCTAGCACTTGGCTATTGTAAATTGTGCTGCTATGAACATTGGGGTGCTTCCTTTCCTACTTGTAAAACCCAAATTCATGTTTGTGTTAATTTTTGCGAAGAAATACAGGGGGAATCAGTAGTGGTGAGTTGCTTACACTAACACCTTCGAGTTCCAATTTTGTCACCAAAGGGGCTCTGAAACATGGGTTTGACCTTATTTTCAGCCTCTCCAGAAGTTGCGGGAATGTAGATATGGAGACTTCTGTTGCTATCAGCACCAAGTGACCAACACTTGAGCAACAGTGGCTTAACATATAGTAAGGGTTCATCTTCCTTCCCTTCCTCTCTGCCTTCCCATTTTTCTACTTACATTTTTTTGTTTTTAAGTCTGAATGTAGGTATTTGCTGGCATTGGTTTCAGTGTGTCTTTAATGATGCTGAGTCCAGCATTTCTGAAGTTTTCTTGTTTTTTTCCTCATCTTTGTTAATCATGGTTGCAGAGGCCACTTGATGTAGGATCAGACTGAATGCAGAAGCAGATATGAATTACAAAGATTAGCAAAATATAAAATAATGCCATTCTTCTCACTATATATTTTTGCTTTAGAAAAAATACTTTAATACAAATGTTGTTTCTATTAATAGTTGATGAGTTTATTTTTAAATAAGTTAAAAATAAATGTTAAAAAATGTTTCAGATTTAACTCTCAAAATAGTATATATTTAATCCACATACACAAAAATATTTTTGGAGGGGTCCTCAGTGGTTGGTTACATAGGAAACGTAGTAGAGGGATTCTGAGACCAAAAAGTTTAAGAAAAACTTCTTTATAAAGTAAGTCTATCAGTTCATTGTGTATTATGAGTTTTGGCATCTGGTTTTCTTAGTTTATTTGATTATTGTTTATTGTGCTTTTAGTTATAGAACTTTTATTATTTTTATGGAATTAAATCTGTTGATTTAGTCCCTATAGATCTCCTCTATGCCTTTCTCCTATTTCTTATGCATATGTATGCATGTTTATATTTTTTAGTGCTTAAACATGTAGTTTTTTATATACTGTAATATGGATATAACTCTTTTCCCCAAATATAAAGCCAACTGTCTCAACATCATGTATAGAAAGTCATTTTTTTCCAATTGTTTTCATTTGACAAATTCAAATGTATATTCAGTATTTTAAGAAATTGCTGATTTTTCCACTAGTCTTTGGATATTTCTCAGCTATAATCAGACAGACAGTTTTTATTACCATAGCTTGAAAATGATTTTTACATCCACTTACTATCAAAAGTGTTCCTCATTTTTTCCCTACAGTTATATTGATTATTCCCATCCACTTGTTTTCCAGATTAAATTTGGAGTAATTCTTAAGAAAAAATACACAGCAATATGCTGATGGAAATTGCTTTAAATTGTGCATGCCACTGGGGAGAATTGACTTCTTCATATTTCTGAGTCTTTTAGTGTTTCTGTTTGTTTCTTCTTCTTCTATAAAAGTCTACACTGTATATTCTTTCTTATAGAACTCACACTTTTTTGCCAGATTTATTTTTTAGGATTTTAACATGTCCTTTCTAACTTTCTAAGAATATTTAGGTATTTAAAATCTTCCCTCATCCTAATGCCAGTAGCCACCCTATTCTAAAGCATCCCCGCTTTCAGGAGCTTCCTATTGGCTTCCAATTCCTCTGTCCATACTTACTATTACGACAGTTCATCTGCTTTATACTTTTCTACCACGCATTAGAAAATCTGAGAGTGAACAATACTTATCTTCCTAACCCAGACTTTCAGAAAATATTTCGAAAATGGATTACCACACCCCATATCCCAGGATATCTCTCTTTCTGGGACTTTTCCCCATCCTCTTTCCCAACAGGTTCATGTCTTTTTTGAGGCTTTTTAACTCTTAGAGTATCTTAAGGTTGAATGGCTCCAAAGGGAATTGAGCAGTTATATTAGATGTTATGCTATAGATAACCTGAACTTTATGTAGTTTCCTGGAGTAAAGGGGAAGTGAATATAATAAGACTTTTGCAGAATTTCAAAAATTATTTTTTGTTAGAATTTTGCAAAATTATCTGGTCTGTACTAGTGGAGTGATCCAGACCTTGTGGAAAATATATAAATTTAGATACTTTAGCAAAAACTTCAGATATTATTTGAGCTTTATATAAGATGCCCTAAAATAAATAGTTGCTTAATTTATTTTTGTTTTTTTATTATAGTTGACATGCAATTATAGTTTCAGATGTGATTACCATGTAAGTCTAGAACCATCTGTACAAAGGTATTATTATATTATTGACTATATTCTTTGTTGTACATTATTATTGACTATATTCTTTGTTGTACATTATAATCCTGGGATTTTTTTTATAATAGAAAGTTTGTACCTCTCATTCCCTTTTACCCTTTCTCCCATCATCCCACCCCATCCCTTCCAGTAACTATCAGCTTGTTCTCTGTGTCTGCCTTCGTCACTGTTTTGCTTGCTCATTTTTATTTTTAGATTTCACATACAAACCCAGTTCATGAATCAGTGAATAAAGCTTATAAAAATATTTAAAATTTATTCAGTTGATATTTTTTTCAGTGTGGTGACAACAATGATGGGATCTGGTAGAGGTTTCTGACGTCTCTGGGGACAAAGAGAAACAAAAGGCGTTAGTACCCATAAACTCTTTAAGTTGTCTATCACTATTTCTGAGGGTAAGTTTTTCTAAAAGCCCAGATATTCTCTCTTTTTGTTCAGCTCCCAGTATAATTGTCTTTCCAGTCCAGGGTTTATGAATCAGACTGATGGGAGGTTGTAACTGAGCACCACTTCTTAGCCCAGGTTGGTCTGAGGTCCCAGTCCAGGGCTTAAGGAGTCCGTTAGTGCTGATAGATGGTTCCATCTGGAACCCAAGTCTCTAGCCATTGGTTAGTTCACAGTCCCCCATATATTGAGATATGCTGGTTCAGTCTGTAGTTCAACTTTGGTGACTGCTAGCAATATACACCTAAGGCTTTCTGTTGGCCAGTCCATAGTACTATCGCTTTGGTTACTGCTTGTGTACACGGTACATTTCTTTGATTACTCTTGGTTTCTGTTAATGTGCAAAATACAATAAAGGAACAATACATCTATTGTTAATGGGAATCTTGAAAGTCAAAGCTACAAAATTGGTGGGCATGGGTCCATCACTTAAAGGCTGTTAGAGCACTTGTTACCTGACTCTAAGTTATTCCTGTGCTAGGATAATTTGGTCAGGGTGGGTCAGATTTGACACTAGGTCACCCATTAACCTCAAACAAATTTCAATGCAATGAGGTACATTGTAAAACATCACACAATCCCCAATGCAATGGCACATTCCTCTTAAGTATTTATTTGTCTCCAAGAGACCCCAGGTTTAGCCAAAAGGAAAAAGAATCCTCAAGTTTCAAAGAACTGATTGCTACAACTCCCAATACAGCTGCTTGTTTTATATCTGAGAACTGTGGTCCAGAAGTCATACATATGTACAAATATGGCAAATGGAAAAATCTTAATAAGACAACCTGGAATCACAATGGCCAATAGGGGGAATGTTCTAATCAGACAAGATTGTTCATTTAAGAAGTGCACTTGAGAGCTAACTCCAAAATCAAGCAAACAGAATGGGATACCTATTTTCAACTGGAGTGCAGAAGCCTTTCCAAAATTCTAAAATAGTTTCATCAAGTGATTCATTGCAAAAGTCTAATGAAAAATTAAAGACAAAAGATGTACCTCACACGAAAGACTAAAAGATTATGTGACTACCAGTACTTCCCTCTGTTCTCCTTTACCTGAGTACTTACAGTCTACTAATTCTCTATCTGGATCACCTTTTCCCTCTAACGAGACTGTAAGATCATAAACAAAAGTTGGCCAAGTTAGTTGCCTTACAGATACCTTTGAAGGAGGGCCCCATATCAGTTTCTTCCAGGGCTGATGAAAGTAGGTTTTCCCCTAAAGAGCCAAGGGAAAAAATTAAAATTAATAGAAAATTGCCAAATTCTAGTATATATTTGGGCTCCACTCCACTTTAAAGCACACCCACTCTGGAGCCTGTAGATATGATCCTGGAGAAAACAGGCAGAAACCACCAAAGGGTGAGCGAGGCTTGTTTCCCAAGCCGACTCTTCTCAATCTTTATAGTGCCCAGTCATGAGGAAGGTGAAATTTTATATCATCTCTTTCTTTCCAACTCCAGACCTATTGGTCATTGATCCTTTTTCTCTATGGGATAGTCACTATCATCTTATTTTTCCTGTTTTGAGTTCTGAGAACTTGGCCTTCCAACGATCAGGTTAGGGTCCCCAAAACTGTGGCTGCACAGAAATGTGGGTTGTACTCCATTTGCTTCTGGGGTTCTACTGACTGTTGCCAACTCTAATGGAAATTGTCTTTCTTTGGAAGTGGCCCTCTATTTTGAGGAAACAGTATCTTTTAAGCTTCTTTGAGGAGGCCTTTTTTTATCCGTTAAGGCATTCAATACTGTTAGGAATATGTACTGTTTGTCCCAGTAAATTTGTCACCCTGACAGATATTTGACAGATATCCTTTCAAATATATATCCTTTCAGATATTTCTTCTAAGTAGTTCTATGGTCAGAAGATGGCCAGATCAAAAGCTGATATTCAGAGCCTGATCGGAATTTTTTAAAGGCCTTCTCCCCTAAGCCAAAATGAAAGTATTCATATGTAATATTCAGAGGGAAAGAATAACATGCCAAAGACAAGCAGCTCTAAGTGTAGAACATAGGAATCTTTTTTTAAATGTTAGTTGAAGATCTTTTCCCCAATAAAAAGCGGCAAATTGAAAATAGTGTAGTTGGATGGGTGTGTCAGCCCCTTCATGTCATTCAGGTTGCCACCCAACTTTTTGTGGAGTTAAAAACAACTGCTCTGTCTAAACTGAGCCTTACAAGCACAGAAATGTAGCTCTAGAAGCAATTCACAGCCCTCCTACCCCTTGTTACCAATCCCCAAACCTCTCCTATTTATTTCAAAAGGCTTTCAGATACTGTAAAAGATCTGGACGTAGGGTTGAACTCCTTCTGGTTGAAACTTACATTCCGTGTGCCTTTTCAGATGTCAGTTTTCTACCAGGTATTCTTTAGGAACCAAGATAATTCTTATCAAAAGGGAAATAAAGTCTATTTGAAAACCATGCCTATGAAAAATCTTACAAACCTTGCTACAAATATTAATAAAATGACTAAGCCATCTGAACAGATAACCTGAACTTATTCTATCTTCCAGAAACACAATTTGGATCAACAGTTGTTTTTTTTTTTAAGCTAGTATGTTTTGAATTATCATTCTTATCAAAAGCCGTAAGATCTTTTTTTGCATGTCTGTATGTTTGTGTGTGTGTGTGTGTATATATATATAAAATAGAGAATGATTTTTTTCTACCTCCAGATTGTATTGTATAAATTGATGAGTAAAGAACTCTATTTTATTGACTTAAAGACAAGGGAGCACTATATAAATAAAATATACTCTCAGAGATATAAAAAACTAACCCAAATGTTTTTCAAATTTATGTGATCCAGGATAATCTTTAGTAGATAAATCTAGTTTATTAGTTTATTTAAAATAGAACACGTATAAAGGACCCATGGACAGACAATGGTGGGGGATTAAATGTGGGAGGTGGGGGTGGTTAGGGTGGGGGAGAGTAATGGGGAGAAAATGGGGAGAACTGTAATTGAACAATGATAAAAAATAAAATAGTCACGTCTTTAGACCATAAGTATTGGATATATAGCTTTTGTTTTACATAGGTTTAACAAGTATGAAATAAGCTTATGTTATTTGTTGCAGAATGTAGGTAAAAATAATAACTTAAGATGATGTTTAGCTATTTAATGCCTCATGAAGTTTTCATGAGTAATCTAAACATAATTGTTATGAACAAGGAAATTAAATAGATGTAAATAGGATGAGAGTTTATAAATAACTTTTCAACAATAATTATGTTTTTATTTTAGAATATGTATTTATTAGTTAATAATGCATGTCTTTATTTTATTACTCATCCAATAATATATGGTCCAACAACAGAATGCCAAAATACATGAGGTAATAGTTAAATGTATTCATTTTGATATTCTTCCAGTTGGGTTGCTTTACACACAATTATCAAGGTATGAATAAAGAACATATTTAACAGTTTATTAGTCTGAGTATTAACTTTAAACAATTTAAAAATATCTAAGCCTCCATTTTTATTATCAAATTTTTTATTTTTCAATTCTAGTTGAAGTAATTATAGTTGACTAATATAATTTGTTATATTAGTTTCAGGCGTATAACATAGTGATAGACATTTATATACCATATGAAGTGATCACTCCAATAAATCTAGTACCCATCTGGCACCATACATAATTATTGACTATATTTCCTATGCTGTGTATAGGAAATGTATAGGATGTATAGTCACTTTATACATCCCTGTGACTAATTTTTATAAGTGACATTTTGTACTTCTAAATATCTTTCACCCATCCCCCCAAGTCCCCTCTCATCTGGCAACTATCAATCTGTTCTCTTGGATAAAGAAGTAGTATATATACACAATGGAGTATTACTTTGCCATAAAAATGAATGAAACCTTGCCTTTGCTACAACATGAATAAACCTAGAGGATATTATACAAAGTGATATAAGTCAGAGAAAGACAAATACTATGTCATTTCACTTATATGAGGAATATAAAATCAAAATAAAAAACAGAAATGAATTTACTGATACAGTCAACAATAATTACTTTTTAAGAAATAGTTTTCAGAATCTTTTTGCTAATTTGAAGCCTTAAAGGTATTCTGAAATAAGTTAAATGATGGATATTGAACATCTAGATCATTTTACAAATAAGACAAAACTCTGAAACAGTAACTACTGAACATCGGTTTACTAACTTTTGACATCATTTTACAGAGGAACTAAAGATATTTGGATCTATGAGTAACCATGTTTTATGCCACATTGAAACATTCACTATGCGAAAGACTATATTTGTATTATGAAATATATTTGTAAGTTTGTCAACCCCCCGAATGCTAGTGCAATAGTTCACAGTTGTTTACTTCGTAATTTCACTAGGAACTGAGGAATCTAGGGGTTAAGAATTTTAATCAATACATGTAATTTAATTACTTAGAAATGATAAGGGTGATCAGAAACTGTATGTAAAGTAGGTAAGAAAAGTGAAATGCCTGGCTGTTCCAGAGAAACAATAATATAAGATAAAATATGAATGGATACAAAAAAATTTTATTAAAAAGTTGTAAAAGTTTTGGAGAAAAAGATTCAGGAAAAGAACGATATATGTGGTCAAGCTGGCTAAGACTGGAATAAAATTTAAGTTCAAAAGCACCTAGTATGATATTAAAATTTGGAAGAAGGCAAGTCCAAGTTGGCATAGTTGGATACTGAGTTCACCTACTCTCAAGAACACATTGAAGGCACACCTATATTTAGAGCAAATCATCATGAGAGACAACTGTGAGTCAATTGAACAGGTTCTGTACAACAAGCAAGAGAGAGGGACCAGATTAAAAAGATTGGGGAACCATGAGAACCCTTGGGGAGCTGAGGGAACAACCCAGGACTGGAGGAACCAAGTGAGTGCTATGTTTTACATTTCCCTTGAATATGGATAACAGATGGGAGCTCCATTCATGTTTTCTGGCCCACCAGCAGGGCACTGTAGCACATGCATGCTCAGCCATCTTTCCTGGAGCTATTATAGATCCAGAAAAAACTGGAGGGTGCCATAGCAGGCATACAAGGGGTCTCTGTTGTATGCCTGCTATGCAGTTGCAGCAGATCGATGCTTCGGGTGCCCACCAGGATGCATGCAAGTGGGGCTCCCCTATCTGGAGAAAGTGAAGAACTAAGAAGGCATTGCAGTGCCTGCTTGCAGGGCAGCCCTGTCCAGAGAAAGTGCAGAGATAGTGGAGCACCACTGTGTGCTCACCTGGGGCTTCCCCTCATGGAGAGGTGTGGAGCTAGCAAAGTGTTGTTGTATCCACGTGCAGGACTGTCCAGTCCAGAGAAAGTACTGAGATAGTGGGGAAATGCTGCACATATGAGGAAAGTATGGAGCTGTCAAAGCATTGTGGTAAACACACACCCAGGGCTTCCCCATGCGGGGTGAGTGGAGTGCTGCTGGGAGTGCACACAGGACTACTCCAACTGTACAGGGTGCAGAACTAGCAAAATATGAATGCTGCACTTAGAGGAAGGGTGGAGCTAGTGGAGTGTTGAGTAAGAGGCACTCAGAGTCACCCTCTCCAGTCCCTGATCTGATTGCAGACTAGGACAATTAAAGCAACAGGGCACACACACAGGGTTGTCCATGCAGAGTGAGAGGGGTATGGCTGAACATGATAAGTAGTTCACTGCTTAGAGAGGTAGCAGATGTAGCACATTATGGTTGTGCATGTGTGTAGGCCTGCCTCACGTGGAGAGGGGCTGGAGCTGGTGGGGCATTGAGACACAAGCACACAAAGCATTCCTGCTCAGACTCTTCTGTGGTCACAAACAGTCAAACCAATCAGGCATGCCCAGAGCACACCAAGAAGCCCCAGGCAGCACCTCCTCCCCCAACCCCAGCCATATTAATATTAGAAGGGCAAGGAAGCACACACCAGGCACCACATGTACCTGTCCCAACTACAACAAGCCTGCCAAAACTATTAAGCACACAGTCCACTCAGAGACAGTTCTTTCAAGACTGGGAAAGATAGCTATTCTATCCAACTCATAGAAACAAGCAACATCAAACAAAATGAGGAGATAGAAAAGTATTCCCCAGATGAATGAACAAGAAAAAACTTGAGAAAAAAGCCATAATCAAATGGAGATAAGTAAATCACCTGATAAGGATTCACAGAATGTAAAAAAGATGCTCAACCAGCTTGAGAGTACAAAAGAAGAACTCAAAGAGCACTTTAACACAGAGAAAATGTAACAATCAGAGACCTATGTATACAATAACTGAAAAGAAGTTATTAGAAGAAATTGATAGCAGATTAGTGATATGGAGGACAGTGGAAATTATCCCATTAGGACAGCGAAATGAAAAAAAAAACTTAAAAAAACTAGGATAATATAAGAGATCTCTGGGATAATATCAACTGCTCTAACATTAGCATCATAGGGATTTCAGAAGGAAAAGAGAAAGAGAAGGGCAGAAAGAATATGTGAAGAAACAATGCTTGAAATTTTCCTAATCTAGGAAGGAACCAGATGTCCAGGTCCAGGAAGCACAGAGTTCCAAACAAGATGGATAGAGAGAAAACACCAAGACATATTGTAATTACAATGGCAAAAGTTTAGGAAAAAGAGACAATCTTGAAAGCAGCCAGAAGGAAGCAAGTCACATAAGAGGGAAACCCTCATAAGGTTACCAGCTGATTTCTCAGAAGCAACTTTAAGTACACAAGAGAGTGACAGGAGACATTTAAAACAGTGAAAGAAAGGAATATATAACCTAGAAATTTTATTTGGCAAGATTATTTTTCAGAACTGAAGGAGAGATAGAGTTTTCCAGACAAGCATAACTAATGGAGTTTACAACTACTAAATAGGAAAATACATGGAAGAAAGAAATTCCCACTGGTAAAGGCAAATACACAGTAATCACAGTGAATCAACCACTTACAAAGCTAATATGAAAGTTAAAAGACAGTAGTAGCAGAACTAACTATAACTACAATATACTATTAAGGGGATATACAATATAAAAACACAAAACATGAGATGAGAAACAAAGAGTGGAGAGTAAAATGTTTGCTTTTAGAATGCAATTGAATTTAAATGCTTATCAACTTAAAATAGACTGTTATAGATGGACACAGGTAAACCTCATGGTAACCATAAACCAAAAACTACAAAAAGACACAAATAAAAAGATTAAAAAAAATCTCTTTCCTTCTGGTGTGTTGTGTAAGAGAAGAAAGGAACAGTGAAGAACAACAGAAACAACCAAGAAACAATGGACAAACTAGCAACAAGTATATATCTATCAACAATTACTCTCAATATAAATGGACTAAATGCTCTAATCAAAAGACAGAAGGTAGCAGAATGAATAGAAAATATGACACATATATATTCTGGTTATAAGATACTTATTTTAGATCAAAATACACATTCGAACTGAAAGTGAAAAGGTGGAAAAGATATTCCAAGAAAATAAAGACAAAGAGAAAGCTGGGATAGCAATTCTCATACCATACAAAAAGAACTCAGAACAAGGAATGGAAAAAACGGCAAACAAGGACATTACATAATTTTAATGATGTCAATCCAAGAAGAAGATATCATAATTGTAAATATAGAAGCACCCAAGTATATAAAGCAACTGTTAGTGGACATAAAGGCAGAAATTAACAGTAATGCTAGTTACGGATTATCATAGCCCATGGACCTTAATGGATAGATAACCTAGGCAGAAAATTAAGGAAATAATGGTCTTAAATGGTACCTTAGACAAATTTGACTTGACATTTATAGAGCATTTCATCTAAAAAACCACACATTACAAATTTTTCTCATGTGTACATGGGAAATTTTCCAGAATATATCACATACTAGCCTACAAGACAGCCTCAATAAATAGAATGATGAAATTATATCAGGCATGCATTCTGAACACAATGGCATGAAACTAGAAATCAACTACAGAAAGAAAAGTGAACCCCCCCAAATACATGCATGCTTCTAAACAACCAATTGATGAAATTAAGAAATCAAAATCTACCTTGAGACAAATGAAAAAATAATCTTACAAAATATATGGGATGCAACAAAAACAATGATAAGAGGAAAGTTAATAGCTATACAAGCCTACTTCAAGAAGCAGGAAAATCCCAAATAAGCAATCTAAATTTATACCTAAAGAAACTAGAAAAAGAGGAACAAACAAACCCAATGTAAGTAAAGGGAAGGAAATAATAAATATAATAATGGAAATAAAAAATAGAAAAACAATAAAAAATTAATGAAACTAAGAGCTGGTTCTTTAAAGAAAGAAAGAAAGAAATTTGACAATACTCTAGCAAGACTCATCAGGCAAAAGAGAGAATGTAAATAAAAGCAATATCTTGTATTTTATTTCTAATTTCAACCAACACCACAGAAATACAAAAGATCATTGAAGACTACTGTGGACAATTGTATGCCAACAAATTCAACAATCTAAAGGAAATGGATAAGTTTTCAGAAACATATAACCTTCCCAGACTAAACCAGGCAGAAAAAGAGCATCTCGACAGACTAATTACTAGAAATAAAAATGAAGCAGTATTAAAAGAACTCCCAACAAACAATAGCCGAAGACCAGATGGCTTTACAGATGAATTCTATCAAACCTTTGAAGAAGAATTAGTACCTATCCTTCTTAACCTATTCCAAAAAATTTGAAGAGGTTGGAACACTTCCAAACTCATTCTATGAGGCAGCATTACCTTGATACCAAAACCAGACAAAGATACTACAAAAAAAGAGAATTACAGGCCAAAATCTCTGATGGAAACATGTCACAATTCTCAACAAAATACTAACAAACTGAATTCAACAGTACAGTATAAATATTACACACCAAAATCAAGTGGAATTGTATCAGGGATGCAAGGATGGTTCAATATCTGTAAAACAATTAATGAGATTCATCACATCAACAAAACCAAGGATAAGAACATAGAAACAGAGTTATAGATACAGAAAACAAACCCATAGTTGCCATATGGGACGGGTACTGGAGGGTTGGGTGCCAAAGGTGAATATATTAGGACATAAAAATTGGCAGGTACAAAGCTGTCACAGGGTGTATAGCACAGCATAGGGAATATAGTCAATAATACTGTAATAGCTATGTATGGTGTCAGGTGGGTACTAGATTTATCAGAGGGATTTATTTTGTAAGTTATATAAATGTCTAACCACTACACTGTACACTTGAAACTAATGTAAAATAATATTAAATGTCAACTGTAATTGAAATTTTTAAAAAAAATGAAGGATAAAAATCACGATTATCTTCATAGATGCAGAAAAGTATTTGAAAAAATTCAATATCTATTTATGATAAAAACTCTCAACGAAGTGGATATGAAAGAACTTACCTCAACTTGATGAAGGCTACATATGACAAATCACAGCTAACATCATACACAATGTAAAAAGCTGAAATCTTTTTCTCTAAGATCAGGAATAAAAAATGAATGCCCACTCTCACCATTATTATTTAATATAGCACTGGAATATGAAAAAGAAATAAAAGGCATTCAGATTTGAAATGAAGAAGTAACATTGTCACTATATGCAGATGACATGATACTATATATAGAAGACACTAAAGAATACACAAAAATTAACAGAATAAAATAATTTAGTAAAGTAGGATACACAATTAATACACAAAAACCTGCCATGTTCCTATATGCTAATAATAAGCAGAAAGAGAAATTAAGAAAACAATCCTATTTAAGATTGTATCAAAAAGTATAAACTACCTACAAATAAATTTAAACAAGCTGGTAAAAGACCTGTACTCTGAAAACTAGAAGGCATAGTTTCTTCACCAAGAAATTGACTAAGACATGAAAAAGTGGAAGTATATTCTGTGCTCATGGATTGGCAGAATTAAAATTGTTAAAATAACCATATTACCCCAATGCAATCTACATAGTCAATATAATTCTTATCAGAATACAATGACATTGTCCTATGAACTGGAAGAAAAAATTCTACAGTTATACAGAACCACAGAAGACCACAAATAGCCACAGCATCTAGATAAAGACAACAAATTTGGAGGTATCATGCTCCCTGAATTGAAACTATACTACAAAGCTATAATAATCAAAACAATATGATACTGGCACAGAAACAGACAGATATCAATGGAACAAAATAGAAAATCCAGAAATAAATCCTTGCTTATATAGTCAACTGATGTACAACAAAGAAGGTAACAATATACAATGGAATAACAACAGTATCTTCAAAAAGTGTTATTGAGGAAATTGGACAGATATATGCAAAATAATGAAACTGAACCACTTTTACAACAAAAACAAAAATAAACTCACGATCAGTTCAAGATTTAAATATATTGCCTCAAACTATACAAGTCCTGGAAGAATACATAGTCAACTATTTGACATCAGTCTGAGTAATATCTTTTTGGATACATCACCTTGAGCAAGAGAAACAAAAGCAAAAATATGCAAATGGGAATTTATCAAACTAAGAAGCTTTTGCACAATGAAGGAAACCATCGACAAAACAAAGGCAACCTATGTAATGGGAGAAGATATTCACGAATGATATAATTGATAAGGGGTGATATTCAAAATATAAAAAAACTCAATAACAAAAAATAAACAATTCAGTAAAAAAAATGGACAGAGGATATGTTTCTCCAAAGATAATATACAGATGGCCAACAAACATATTAAAATATGCTCTACATCACTAATCATCAGGGAAATACAAATCAAAACCACCATGAGATACCACCTCAAACCTGTCAGAATTACTGGTATCAGAAAGTCAACAAATAACATATTCTGGAGAGGATGTGGAGAAAAGAGAACCCCTGTGCACTATTGGGGGGACTGCAAGTTGGTGCAGCCACTATGGAAAACAGTATGGAGATTTCTCAAAAAACTAAAACCAGATATACCATACAACCTACCACTTCCACTTCTGGGTATTTATCTGAAGAAAATGAAAACATCAATTTAGAAAGATATCTGCACGCCCATGTTCATTGATGTATTATTTACAGTAACCAAGATGACAGATGAATGGATAAAAAAGACCTGGCAGATATGCATACAATGGAATATTAAGAAGCAATAAAAAAGAATGAAATCATCTTGCCATTTGTGACAATATGGATGGACCTAGAGGGTATTAGGCTAAGTGAAATGTCAGACAGAGAAAGACAAATACTATATGCTTTCACTTATATGTGGAATCTAAAAAACAAAACAAGAATACTAATTGAAACAGAGATCAAAGGGAGAGGGTGGGAGGATGGGTGAAACGGTGAAGTGGAATATAGTCAGTAATATTATGATAAGTCTGCATAGTGGCAGGAGATTACTACAGTTGGTTGGATGATCACATTGTAAGGTATAAAAATGTTGAATCACTATACTATACACCTAGAACTAAAATAAACTAATACAATATTGTACTTTAAAAAATGAACTATACTTATTTTTTCACTGTCAAAGACTCAAGTTTTCTTGGACTGCTGGCCTGCTTTCGATGAGAGATTTTAAAAGTTTATTTCCTTTAAATCATCTGCATGGACAGCAAAGATTTTTGTCTTACTAAAATAACTTATTGTGCTTCATCTTGTCTTTATCAGATCTTTGATTACTTACGAATTCCCAGTCTTTTTAATATGTAAGAACTAAAATTTGTTCACTACTATGTAACCCTGTGTTTTTCCTTTAACATTTTTTATTGTCACTTTGGTTAAATAGATAATCAAGTATTATTTTATAATGCTCTGTGATCCTGTTTAATCAAATATTCAAACATTTTGACATATTTTTTCCAAATCTAACTCTTTAATTTCCTAGAGGGTTCCTGGAAAAATCTCAAATGATTTGTCTCTCCCCTGGTAATATGTTAAAGTAATTATGTTTCTTTGATATATTAAATTACATGAGAAGCATTATCAAAAAACTGATGCTAAACCTTCTTAGGTTATATTTGTATACATGTATGTTTTTAATATATGTTCTAGAAATTTTATAAAGTTCCTAACAATCTGATATGTCCTGGTGTAATTTTATCGGGTCATAAGTCCAGTTATTTTCTTAAAATGTTGTATAACACAGAAATAACTAAGTTTTGTTGTCAATTCCCTCATAATAAATTCTCACCAAGTCTTTAATCAAGGCATTTTTATGTCTTCTGCCTTTTACACAGAATTTTGTTTTACTCTGATACTTTTGCAAAATTGAGATTCATGGAAAGGACTCTGCCAAGTACTCTTGGCCACTGACAGAGCTGCCATGTTAGACGTTGTCAGACCTTGGGTGCATATTTAACAGTTGATGAAGGCTCCACCATCACCTGTCCTGTACAAGTGCTGGAGACCTCAAAATGAAATTGACTGGGAAGAGAAGTAGCTGACATCAATGTACACTGCTTCCTCCCAAGACACTGGGTCGAGAACATTTCTTCCCGTTCCTCCTTCCCACTCTGATCATTTTCCTTCTATTCTTTGAAGACTCTTTACATTTTTTTGTCCACTTTTTGCCTTGATATGACTTGGAAACATAATGCTATTGTTCACATATCTCAGGCCACTATAAAGTGGGTTATCCAACCTCCAAACAATTGTTGAGTTTGCGACAATACTGATGATCCTGTAGTTTTGCTCATCACAAAACTTCTCCTTGATTTCCAGTGCCTCCGTTTTTCTGGAACAAACTTAAATTTCCTCACCTTGGGTGCCCATTTCCCTGTCTCTGGTTAACAACCCAAGGAACCTTGTATCCAGGCTCTGTACCAAAAAAAAACAGGGTGGGGAGAGGAGTGGACAAAGCAAGGGTAGGTCTACAGATCCTTCAATTTGCTGGCCTCTGTGGCTGCGACATTTCCAGTCCCAAGCCATGGGCTCAAACGGGAAATATCAGGAGGCATTCTTGATTCAAAATTACTGGTAACTTCCTTTGGCAGATCCCTACTCTCCTGGACAGGAGTAAGTGCATGTGAGGCTACAATCAGGAACCTCTTCTTAACTCTTAAAGTTATTGCACAACCTGATGCTAAAGCAATAGCTGCCCAACAAAACCTCCTGAGTCTCTCTGGCCAAAGTTGTTCTTGATGCTAGGATAACCCTTGATTATATGTTCACTGAGTAAGGAGGTGTTCGTGCTGTGGTCAACACCACTTGCTGAACTTGAATTGACACTTCTGGGGAGGGTGAGACTCGGCTAGCCAGCTAGCTTTAACAAGTGACTCCTTCAGTGGGGTCTTCCTTTGACTAATTTGATTCTGAATGCTTTGGGAATCATGGCTCTGAAGTGCACTCCAGACATGGGAATTATCCTGCTTATGGTAGTCTCCCTGGTTCACTGTATTCTCTCAAAAGTTTTAAATGCATGTTCACAGCCACTAGCCACCAAGCAAATGATCTCTGTAAAACTGTAACATCAGAAAAGGAATGAAGAGAATGAGCAACTCAAATAATGTGAACCAGACATCACGGCCTGTGAATATATTACACAGAAATTCAGGGGTAAAAAAGGGTGAGAACTACAGAGTGGTAGCTGGGAACAGCACTGAGGCCTTAAGTTTTGATTACATCTGACAGTTAAGTCTGAGAGTCTCATCAAAGAGTTGGGGGGCATGGAACAAAAGAGGCAAAATAGAGTCACTTATGTTAAGCCCCATGTCACCAAACCAAGATTTAATTGTAGTTTTGGCTCTCCTAGAAATTGAATCATAAACCAGTTAATCAAAAATCACTTGATCAATAGTAGTTCGGTAATCTGCCTGACAGACCACTTCTGATCTGGAAAGTAAACTTGCAATAACCAACCCATTTTTTGTTTGGTATAATAACCCCCTTGTTCCTGTTCCCTTCTGCCTATAGGAGTTTTTCATTTCATACAGCTTCATGCTGCCACATTGAAGAATCAAGGAATAAAGCCAATAAGATTTTAAAAATTTACTCATTTGAATTTTTTTCTTTTAACACTAACAATCTATGATGGAAAGTACTATTCATTGATAAGGGGCCATGTTAGGAACAGGGAAGTTGGATATTATAAGTTTAATTGAAGTTTTTTAAGTGAAATAATTTTAAAAGTAGGCATATGGCTACAAAGTAAATCTAATCCCTTTGAAATTATTGTGATTTGGAGAAACATGCAAAGGATACTCCAGAAGTAATGACTTTATTATGCTAGATAAAAGTAATAAAGAATATTAAATTTCATTTGAAATTCTCTACTTTAAAAAATAGGAACAGTTATGTTTTTAAAATTTTTATCAAACAAATCACTTTTTAAATTCCAGCTTAAATACAACTACTTTAAAAGTTCATTTATTTTGTGAATAAATATTATACATTACATGAAAATAAATACACTAGCATGATGAGGAATTTATAATAAGTTATAATAACCATTCCCAGGAAAGTTAAGGGTTTTATATATATTTCTTCTTTGGAGGCAGACTATTCAACTTCCATAATTAAAAGAAGTTCAACTCTGTGGTCTATTCATTATAGAAAAATTAACTCATAATTACAAGTGAAATTTGTATTAAATAGTTTTTCCAAAGAATTGACTACTGTTATAATAGCTTTGTTTACTTTAACAATAAAATTATCATTTAATGAGAAAGGAAAGTTGTAGCCAATTAAAGACCAAAGTAATATACACACTGCATTTTCAGCAATTAATTGATAACTTGCTTACCATGGCTATCTAACAATTAACCAGGGAAACATTTCTAGGAAATAGAAAGCATTAATGCAAATGTGTCCTGGATTTATTCTTTTCTAATTCACTTACCACACTATCTAATCTGGCATGAGCAGACAATCCCCTAGAAAGATTAATACTCAAATACACCTCTAAAACCTCAGGATTTGGCAGTCCTAATTGTTTTGGCAACATAAATTGCTAAAGCAAGGAGTTTCTAAGGATAGTTCTTTCCTACCACAGGAGTCTGAGTGAAAATAGGAGAATAAAAAGTTCTGCAACTTGCATACCATGAGAGGCTATTTCAGTGAATTAGTCTAACAACAGCTAGCAAGTAGAGGTGAATCTCAGAGATCCCTGGGCCTTTTGCTGACCTGCCCCTGGGCTCAGTGCTGGTGGGAACCAGCCTTGGTGCACAGCTTGGTCACTCCAATGCACATCCAGGCCCAGCAGAAGAAACCACAAATTGTGGATAACTTTGTAGCTCCAAAGAGGTAGCCCAGTGCCAGTCACAGGCAGTACCTGATATCCACACACTCAGAAACAACACACTCAGTGATGGGATTAAGATCCTATCAGTGCATGGCCCAATTAGCTCCACAGGGAGCTATCCAAAGATGGCACATCCAAAGGGAGATCTCAGCATGTACCAGGCCCTTTTGGCGGCAATCAACTTCACAGAGCCAGCCCCCATGTAATAGCTCGTCCAGTATGGACAGGATCAAACCTCACAGCCAGCCAGAGGAGCAATCCCACTCACAGATGGGACTATAACAATCAAGACTCAACTATGACAGGAGGGCTCAGATAGCCCACATGAAAGACATTCCTGGAGCACCTAGCTCAGGTGATCAGGGAAACTGAGCCACTGAGTGTACAAGATACTTACTATATAAGCCACCATACCAAGACTTAGAGGCATAGCAGATCTGCCTAATCCATAGAAACAAATAGGCAAAATGTGGAGACAAAGAAACATGCCCCAATGAAAGAACAAGAGAAATCCTCAGAAAAAAACTATATAAATGGAGGCAAACAAATGACCAGATACAGAGGTCAAAACAATGGTTGTAAGAATGCTCAAGGAACTTAGTGAGAAATTCAACAAAGAGACAGTACTTAAAAAAATCAACATAGAAACCTTAAAAAGAGTCAGAAATGAAGAATACCATTATTTGAAATGAAGAATACATGAGAGGGAATCAACAGCTGGCTAAATCAAGCAGAGGATTAAATCAGTGATTTGGAAGACAAAGTAGCAGAAAACAACATATCAAAACAGCAAAAAAAGAAAAAAGAATTTTAAAAAATGAGGATAGTCTAAGGGACCTCTGAGACAACATGTAGCATTACAGTATCAGCATCATAGTGGAACCAGAAGGGGCAGAGAGAGAGCAATGGATTGAGAACCTGTTTAAAGAAATCATTGCTGAAAACTTCTCCTTGTGAAAGAAAAAGACACACATGTCCAGGAAGCACAGAGAATCCCAAACAAGGTAAACCCAAAGAAGCCTACACCAAGATACATTATAATTAAAATAGAAAAGGTTAAAGACAGGAGAATCTTAAGAGTAACAGACAGTTACCTACAAGAGAGTTTCCATACAGAAATTATCAGCTAATTTCTCAACATAAAGATTTCAGACCAGAACGGACTGGCATGAAATATTCAAAGTGATAAAAAGCAAGGGCATACAACCAAGACTACTCTACCCAGCAAGGCTAGCATTTGAAATAGAAGGTGAAATAGTTAGCTTTTCAAACAAGAAAAAGCTAAAGGAGCTCATTACCACCACATCAGTATCACAAGAAATGTTGAAGGATCTTCTTTAAGAAGAATAGGAGGAAACATAGTTATAAAGAATAAAATGGCAATCAATATGTACCTATCAATAATCACTTTAAATATAAATGGTTTAATTGCTTCAATAAAAAGATATAGGGTAGTTGAATGGATAAGAAAACGACCATAAGTATGCTGTCTACAAAAGACCCACCTCAGAACAAAAGACATACAGACTAAAAGTAAAGGGATGGAAAACACATGTCATGCAAGTGGAAATGATAAAAAAAAAAAAGCTGGGCTAGCAATACTTGTATCAGACAAAATAGACTTTAAAACAAAAGCTATAATAGAGACAAAGAAGGACATTACATAAGGATAAAGGGGTCAATCCAACAAGAAGATATAACCCTTGTAAATATATATGCACCCAACATAGGAGCATCTAAATATATAAAGAAAATCTAGGAGACATAAAGGGAAGAATTTATAGTAATACAGTAATAGTGGGGGATTTTAACACCCCATTGATAATGGGTAAATCTTCTAGACAACAAAATCAACAAGAAAACAGCAGCCTCAAATAGAACATTAGGCCCTGGCTGGCATAGCTCAGAGGATTGAGTGTGGGCTGTAAACCAAAAGGTCACCAGTTTGATTCCCAGTCAGGGCACATGCCTGGGTTGCAGGCCAGGTCCCCACTAGGGGGTGCATGAGAGGCAAGCACATATTGATGTTTCTCTCCCTCTCTTTCCCTCTCTAAAAATAAATAAACAAAATCTTAAAAAAAGAACATTAGACCAGATGGGTTTAAATGTTTTCAGAGCATTTCACTCCAAAGCAGTAGAATATATATATATATTTTAAGTGCACACGAAACATTTTCTAGCCTGCACTACATATTAAGACACAAATCTCAAAATATTTAAGCAGGTTGAAATCATACCAAGCATCTTCTCTAACCATATCATAATGATATGAAACTATAGAAATCAATCACAAGGAAAAAAAACTGAAAACACACAGTGACATCAATCCTAAATAATGTATTACTAAACAATGAATAAGTTAACAATGAGATCAAGAGAAAAATAAAAATAATACCTTGAAACAAATGAAAATGAGAATACAACACCATAATCTATGTGACAAAGTGAAAGCAGTCCTAAGAGGGAAATTCATAGCAATACTGTCTACTTCAAAAAGCAAGATATATCTGAAATAAACAATATAATGTTACACCTAGAGAAAGTAGAAACAGAGCAACAAACAAAGCCCAAAACAAGTAGAAGGAAGAAAATAATAATAATCAGAGCAGATATAAATGAAATAGAGTCTAAAAAAAACCCAATACAAAAGATGAATAAAATCAAATGCAGGTCTTTGAAAAAAAACAGGAATATTTAAATACCTTTACCAGACTTATCAAGAAAAAAACAGAGTGGCCTGAAAGAAACAAAATCAGAATTGAAAGAGGAGAAGTAACAACTGATATCACAGAACTACAAAGGATTGTAAGAAAATATACAAACAACTATATAGGGTGAGACAAAAGTAGGTGTACAGTTGTTTGTTTGGAAAATAGTATAATAATTATTAAATAATAATACAAAAATAAACTCTGTGTTTCAAGTACTCACAATTGTAAGCCTTCTTTTGCCTTAACCTATATGAAAACAAATTGGACAATCTGGAAGAAATGAACAAATTTCTAGAAACATATAATCATCCAAAAGTGAATTAAGAAGAAACAGAAAATATGAACAGATAGAATACAAGTAATGAAATCAAAGCAGTAAAAAACAACAACAACAAAAAAGCACAAAAAAACAAAACATCCTGGGTCAAATGCCTTCACAGGTGAATTTTACCAAACATTCAAATAAATCTTTCCTATATAAATTATTCCAAAAAGCTCAAGATGAGGGAAGATTTTATGAGGCTCACATTTATCCTAGTTTCAAAATCACACAAAACACTACCAAGGAAGAAGATTATAGAGCAATATCCCTGATGAATTTACATGCAAAATCCTCAACAAAATATCAGTGAACCAAACCCAGCAATACATTAAAAATATCATATACCGTGATTAAGTGGGATTTATTCCTGGGATACAAAGTTGGTAAAATATTCACAAATCCATTAACATGATATACCATGTAAGTCAAATGAGGGATAAAAACCACATATCAATATATGCAGAAAAAGTATTTGACAAAATTCAGCACCATTTATGATATAAAATTTCAGCAAAGTGGCAATAGTGGGAACATACTTCAACATAATCAATACCATGTATGATAAACACACAGCCAACAACACACTCAATGGGAAAAAAACTAAAAGCATTTCCTTTAGGATCAGGAATAAGATAGGAATGCCCACTTTCACTGCTCTTACTTGACATAGTACTGGAAGTCCTAAGTGCAGCAATCAGACAAGAAGAGAAAATAAAAGGCATCTAAATTGGAAAGGAAGAAGTAAAACTCATTATTTTCAGATGACATGATACTGTGTATTGAGAACCCTAAAGACTCCATCAAAAAACTACTAATACTGATAAATGAATTCAGGAAGATAGTAGGATACAAAATTAATATTCAGAAGTCAGTTGCATTTTCAAAATAATGAACTATCAGAAAAAGAAACTAAGAAAACAATCCTATTTACAACTGCATTTTAAAAAAACCCCTAGGGATAAATTTTACCAAGGACATAAAAGACCTATATTCAGAAAATTATAAGATACTGAAGAAAGAAATTGAGGAAGATACAAATAAGTGGAAGTATACATCATTTCATGGATGTGAAGAATTTTAACTCTATAAAATGTCCATACGGCACACAGCAATCTACAGATTCAATGCAATTCCTATCAAAATACCAATGGCATTTTTACAGGATAACCACCAAATTTATATGGAACCACAGTCTCACAAAGCCTCAGCAATATTAAGGAAGAAGAACAAAGTTGGGGTAATCACACTACCTGATACCCAACTATACTACAGGGCCATAGTAATCAAAAGAGCATGGTACTGGTATCAAAAACAGACATACAGATCAATAGAACAGAATATAAAGCCCAGAAATAAACCTATGCCTATGTGGTCAATTAGTATTTAACGAAGGAGGCAAAAACATACAATTGGGTAAAGACAGTCTATTCAATAAATGGTGCTGTGAAAATTGGACAGATACATGCAAAAGATGAAACTAGACCATGTTCTAACATCATACACAAAAATAAACTCAAAATAAATTAAAGACTTAAATGTTAGACTTGAAACCATAACACTCCTTGAAGGAAACACAGACAGTAAAATCTCAGACATTTCTGTTAGCTATATTTTTTCTGATATATCTACCTGGGCAAGGGAAACAACCAAACAAACAAATGGGACTACATCAAACTAAAAGTATTTACACAGTGAAGGAAACATCAACAAAATGAAAAGACAACCCACTAAATGGAAGAACATATTAACCAATGATACATTTCATAAGGGATTAATATCCAAAATTTATAAAGAACTCATACTACTCAACACCAAAAAAAACAAGCAATCCAATTTATAAATGGGCAGATGATATAAATGGACATTTCTCCAAATAGGACATACTCTTAACCAACAGATATATGAAAAGGTTGTCAACACTACTAATTGTCAGAGAATTGCAAATTAAAAGCAACATGAAATATTACCTTACATCTGTCAGAATGACTATCATCAATAAATCCACAAATGACAAGTATTTCAAGGATGAAGAGATAATGGAACCTTTGCGCACTATTGGTGGAAATGCAGACTGGTGCAGCCACTGTGGGAGTATGGAGTTTCCTCAAGAAATTAAAAATGAGGCTGCCTTATGACCCAGCGATTCCACTTCTGGTTATTTATCCAAAGAACCCCAAAACACTAATTCAAAAGAGTATATCACGCTATGTTCATTAGAGCATTACTTACAATAGTCAAGACATGGAAGCAACCTAAGTGCCCATCAATAGATGACTGGATGAAAGGGTGATACACATATATATTCCTATATACATATAGGAATATTACTTCATCATAAAAAGAAATATCTTACCACTTGAGACATCATGGATGGACCTAGAGGGTATTATGCTTAGTGAAATATGTCAATCAGAGAAATACAAATACCATATGATTTCACTTATATGTCAAGTATAAAGAACAAAATAAACATGATTGAAAGAGACTCTGACACAGAGAGCAGACAGATGATAGAGTGGAGAAGAGTCGGGGGACTGGGTAGAAGAAGTGAGGGATTAAGAAATACAAAGTAGTAGTTACAAAACAGTTCTAGGGTTATAAACTATAGCATACGGAATATAGTCAATAATATTACGGTAACTGTATGGTACCAGGTGGATACTGGAAATGTGAGGGGAACACTTTGTAAAGGATATGATTGCCTAAACACCATGTTTTGTTTTTCCTTATTTCATTACATTTAAGTACACCTGAAACCAATGCAAAATAATACTGAAAGTATACTGTAATTGAAAAATAAAAAATAAAATATAAATACCACCACCACCAAGAACACATATTGCAGGTGACTGTAAGACATTATTAACCTTGCCTCCTCTGCATTTCATATGCAAAAAGATCATTAAAATTTTTTTATCTTAACCTTTCAACACTTGTTGATTCAAAATTGGAAATGACCCAAAGTTGCTCAATGTGCTGTGTTAATACACGCTTGAGAATTGCTAAATTAGAACTTACATTTCCAACGCCTGTGAGTGGGATCCATGATGTTTATTTCTTCAGGTAAAATGCTGAAGACTTGAACAGCCCAAGTCTTCAGTGAGCTAATGTGATGTTCAGTTATTTGGGGGGAAGGAAACAGTAGTGTGCTGGAGATATCTAGATCGGGGTTTTTCTACTTCAGCACTAATTATGTTGTTGATATTTGGAGCAGGATAAATTTTTTTAAATGGAGGGCTCCCTTCCTTGTGCATTGTTGGATGTTTAGCAGAATTCTTGGTTTCTGCCCACTCGATGCCAGTAGCAGCGCCCCCACCCCGGAGTGACAATTAAAATGTCTCCAGACATTACCAAATGGCCCCTAGTTGAGAACCACTGCCTAGATCATCAAACAAGTATGTACTGCTTTTGTGCATCTTAGGTTATTGTATAGGCAAAGCCCTAGGAACTGGTTATTCAGAGTGATTTTCCCTTAGTGAAATATCTTGTACTTATACACATATAATTGATTCTGACTTTCCTCAAATTCTTTGAAAGGAAGGGAAAATCTTCATATTGTTTGAAAATCAAAGGTAATGGGCTATGATAAAATCACCTACCAGAGGCATATTTCCTCTTTTCCAGGGATATCCAAATTAGATATTTGACAAAGAAGTTTATAGGTTGGTAAAAATTTTTGGTTCATTTTATAGAAGCAAATTGAATGTATTTTTCTGAATGACATGGTCTTAATCACTTGGAAAATATTCTTATACACAGGAGATATCCCTATCCTGGGCTTTTAAAATACAACAATCTCAAGAGCTCTGTGTGAAACTGAATCTTGTGTTAACTTATAGTTCATCTGTTTATGCTATCATCTCCTTCTGGGCAGGTAGTGGAGAGAAATTACATGAGTTCTATTAATACTTAAACACTACTTATTTACCCCAATAAAACAGTTATGAGGAAAGATAATTTTTGTTGATATCAACATTACCTTCACTATGTATAAAATTATTAGCTCCATTCACAGAAAACCAACCATTTAAGTATTTATTCCACTCAAGTTGTCAAATTAAAACAGAGTGAAAATGCCAGTAATTTATAGCTAGGCCTTAACACACCACTAGCATATCATAGATGGAAACCTGAACACACAGTAGACAGCTTTCATCAATAAAAGAAAAGTAAGTAGCTGGCCAGGCTAGGTGAACCAGAATCTATGTGAACACGCCCTCACCAAAAGGAATTCACATTTAAGTTTTCATTGAATGTACTTCCCCCTCACCTTTCATGCTGTTAAGACTTGAAAATAATAGTTTTTGGTCTAACATTTTGGTAATAATTATGTTAATTTCTAGCACTGGGCCTAGCTCTGAGAAATTATAGGCAACAAAATGTTAATAAGATAAATGAAGCAATAATGGCTAATTCTGTTTTTATCAGATAAGATTTTAATATTCTAATTACACAGCAATTTGACTCAAATGTAGTGAAACAAGGAAAACAAAACACATCTGTCACTTATGGTAAAAAAATTTAGCAAAATTGACATTTATTAAAATAAACATCTGTTTAATAGAATTTCATTAGATATGATGTTTATGAGTAGAAATTCAGGTGAGACTGAAACTAAAGAATGGTTCAATGATGCAGTGTCTTTTTAAAAATATTCTTTAAAATATTTTCTTAAAAACTTCAAATGTAACACATTCTTGTAGACCGCTTGGAAATATAAAAATAGGTATTGTTAAGAAATTCTACTCA